>JAOYNN010003264.1:0-13257 GCA_025770095.1 Goniobranchus kuniei | reverse complement strand
TTGAGTTCTATTGCATAGCATTGTTGAATGGATTTATCTTCAAGTTTTGTAATGTCAAATGGTTTTTCAGCAGCCTTCGTGTTTCCTCTATTGGTTCGTTTTAGTTTCAGCCTGATCTTTCCAACAACTAGTTCATGGTCCGATCCAATATCAGCTCCTCCTTTCCCTCTCACATCTTTAATTGAGCTTGCCCACCTTTTACTCACGCAGATGAAATCAATTTCGTTCCGTTTGTTGTTGTCGGGTGATGTCCATGTTGTGTTATTTTTATCTTTGGGTTTTGAAGTAGGTATTCATTATTTGGAGACCATTGTGAAGGCAAAATGATAGTAATTGTTCACCATTTTCTGTGAGATGGCCACTTCCATAGTTTCCATGGACTGTTTCATAAACCTCTCTGTTCTTTGGTAGCTGTGCGTTAAAATCTCCCTTGACGGTGATGAAATCAAATTAAAATAGTTATGTAGAATTAATGAATTTCCCACTTTTCTTTGGAAATAGATTTTATTCTATACAAATTTCCCCCCTTATATCCGACCATGGTTAATGTAAGATCTCAATTTTATTTTAGATAGATCCTCTTAGTGAGGTGTTGACTTATTTTTATTCTCATAATTTTATTAACTGGCATGGTCAAAACCATCAGTAGGCTGTTGCCAGACATTTAACACTCCATTTAATTATCTAAAATATCCCAGTTCATTAAACACCCCATTTTCCCCCATTCCCCTCAGGGGTGGGATCTTAGGTAATCATACAGCACTAAAAGTAAAGTAAAGTTAGTCCCGAACCCATGACTGAGTATAGGGGAATTAGGGGTAGAGCCTTAATTATACCAGGCACACGGCATAATGTGGTAGTTTGTCATTGCTTTCCACAACGGCTTTACTTCCGCCAAGTCTAGAAAGACCTAGGTACCCATTCATACTGCTGGGTGAACAGGGGGCCCCAAAAAGAACCACTGCCCGGCTGGGGATTGAACACTGGCCACCTCGCATGGCAGTCAGCCGCTCTACCAACTGAGCTACTGGGCCACCCAATACAGCACTACACAAGCTTTATCCAACAATTCACCATTACAAGAACTTAAAACAAGAATTTAATTTCATTACGAGATTATGAAACCCTCTTTTCTTCAAAAAGCTAAATCCAAGGTGGAAGGCTGCATATTGAGTGTTTTTGACTTTATACACATTGCTTACGAGGAAATGTTTACATAATAATACTTAAATTCTTCATTCTAGCCTTCAAATACGTTGGCATGTATGTAACATTGCATCACAGTTTATATTGTTCGTTTTGATCATTGGAATGTTGACGAATGTTTAAAAAAAAAAAAGAAGAAGAAGAAAGAATCACTATCTTACCAATCTCATCTCTCTTAACTTCATTTTTTCATTCAGTTTCTCTTCTCTCAGCCTTTCCTTTGTCTGTGAAAAGAAACAAAAATAATGTCATGGAAAACCTCATAGAAATTATCTCTATCAACAAACACTTTATCTATTTCTATGTAGAAATTGACCTTTTCCTTGAACAATGAAAAACAAAACTGAAAAAAAAAAAAAATTCAAGATGAGGTTTATGGTCCTCCTTTTCTGGCACAATGCAGGCGCTACAAACTTTTTATCATTCATCCCCACTGAGGCTTTCTCAACTCCATGAGGAGACTGCAGTGGAAGGAGGATCAACATTTCGCTACAATGACGTTACATGGCCTACCTGTCGAAATTCAGAATCAACGTTTCGCCGCAATTCGTATTCAGGTATGATTTCTATTATGTGTTCCGAGCTTAAATTCTGTGTTTGATTACTTTCCAGGCTGAACTACATGAAAGTGGAAAGCTTTGTGAAAGACAAGGCGCCAATCCCGTTCGCCGTGCATTATGTTTTCTCAAAGCTTTCTTGTTTCAGTTTAATCACTGCCCATTGTGCGCAATTCGCAGCAAAACATTACACCACCCAGTGCCAGATACTTATTCACACCTGAGTCAAGTGAGGTAAATGAAATAAAGTGCCTTACATTGTAACACAATGCCAATAATATCATCCCTGTAAGTCTCTAAACATGTAAGTCAGAAATTAGGTCATGACATTTTTGGCTCTCTATGACCAAAATGGGTGTCCCCACCTCTTCTATAAATTGTCCCTATAAGACTCTAAAGATATAACTCTATAGATATTTCTAGAAGAGATGGGAGGACATTCATTCTCGAACAATAAAGCCAAAGATTCATGACTCAATTTCTGATTTATGTGTTTAGAAACTTGCGAGGATCATATGTGGGTAGTGGCTTGACTGTATCAGTGACACTAGAACCCACAAGTTTACACCTATGTACTAGCCATGGTGAATGCTGCTTGACATGACTTATGCTAGTTGTGTTAACCACTGAGCTAGGAATGCCCATCACTTCAGTGTGTTATCAAAAATTTACAATTAAGTGCTGAGCTAGGATTACTTTTCTAGACCTTTAAATAAATACTATATGAGAAAATTGGAAATAAAGAGCGCATTGCTCAGTCCAACAGAAATCAAACCATCGGGATCTGTTTGGTAGAATTTACGAAACACTGGTTTTTTAAAAATATTTTTGGGATGTTTACTTTCTTCTGAAGAATGGGCAGAAAAGAAAAAGAATGGGGTTAGGGTGGGTGCACACACCTGTTTTTCTTCTTGTTTCTTCCGCTGTTCAAGAGCTTTGACCAAAAGTAAGTGCTGCCGTCTTCGTTCCCTTTCCTTAAAAAATGAATGAAAAAAACAAATATTTTTCTTGGATTGGTTTAGCAGAACTTTTTAAGTGCCTACTTGCAGCTAAATTTTAAACTTCCCCACCGAATGAACCAAATAGGTATGAAAAACAAAAACGAATGTGAACCATTCAATACATCATTGATTCTTAGATGTCATTAATAAGAACACTTACTTGTGCTGTTGTTTGATAACACAATTGGAAATCTTACAATTTGCAAAGAAAATATGAACTACCTTATGGCCTGTACACTCTAAAAAAGCCAACCTGATATAACCATATTGGTTTTTGTAAAAAAAAGAAAAAAAGAAGAAGAGTAAAAAAGTACATAAAACATTTTAAAATCACAGACATTACTGATGGCAGTATAAAAAACTTAACAGACTTTTGTTTAGTCCAAATTCCTTCCTATAATAAATTCATATTTATAGACTGTACAAGTACATCATTACTGATCCATCCCACAACATTCTTAAATTTCTGGAAACCTAAGACACATTACACTAGTAATCTACCATGATCAATCCATGCCTATAACTTGCTGATTGTTTCAACATAGGTAACAGGGAGGATTTGAAGTTAGGTGTCCTCTCAAAGTAATAGATAAGATATTAGGAGATGAATTATCAGTAGACTGGATCTGACCGGACCCAGGTTGTTTCTCAGGATTATGGACTCACAAAACATGTGCCTCGATAAATACGAAAAATGTTCACATGCACAAATACTCTGAGAAATTTTAACCTTCAGATTTGTAAGAATCCTTGTGCGAATTTGGTGACAAATTCAGTTTCAGCTAAAAATTGATGTGATCAAAACCTACTACTTGCATTGAAGAATGTACATGCAAAGTCTCATTAAGACATGAAGATTAAATGGTAAAATAAATTAATCATAATCAAGAGAAAAGAAGAATTTACCTGTTCCTTCATTATTATCAGTTGTTGTCGTTTCATCTCTCTTTCCTGAAAAGGGACAGAAAGAGACATAAAATGAAAACAGATTTTTAAGCCAAAAACAAAGAAATGTGATGTCAGAGAAACTTATGTGGTTCACAATCATTAAATTTCATTACCTAGTATACAACCACATCAAAATGAACAAAATGTTTAGCTGAAAATCAAGTTCAAACTTGTATATTTATCACGACAATAATTTCTCCCTCAAAAAATTATATTGATTTCAATATGATGCCTAACGTTGTAGCATATATTCCAGTGAAAATTAAAATCAGACGTGCTTCTTTGAGATGACATAATATAATACTCAATAGAAATCAAAATACAGTGACTGCAAAGTGTACATAACTAGATTTGCATGTTTTTATTAAAGAAATGGAAAAACAACCCCTGATATGATTTTAATACAAAGCTTTCGTTCATAGTCAGACATTGATCAGTTGTAGTTTTTTTAGTGCTTTTTTGTTTAGAAATCAAGAAAATGATCAGCTATTTTATAATTCTTCTTTTTTTTTTTTAAAGAAATCAAGAAAATGGAGTTAAAAGGCAAGAGGTAATCAACAACAATGTAAAGGGGGTAGGTTTCAAGGCTGTCTGCACAAGCTGCTGATTACTTCCGGCTTTGATTTCATGTTTTTTTCATGATAGATTTATCACTTTCATTTTTAGTTTTTTCATTCTGTTTGCCTTCAGACCTTTTCAGTTACCTTTCCATTTATAGATATAAGAATATTCATATAGCCACATCCTTACTTTCAAACCCCCAAAATGTATGCATTTTCAATTAATTTCCAAACATAGCTGGACAGCTTGTCGGAAATCTTTCACGAAGAAGACAAACATTTCCTAACCTTGTTTCTTTTCACTGCATCTGCAAGTCTCATTTCTTCCAATTCTTGCTGTCGCCGATTTCGAGCCTTTAAAAGAGTGAGAAAAAGAAGAATTGGTGGGAGACAAGGGGGATGAGATGGAATGAGAGATAGGGAAGGGTAATAAAAACAAAATATGATGAATTCTTTTTTCTTTTACTTTAACGTAATAAATATTGTCATTTCTTCATAAATACATGACATATATAAATTAATCATCTTGTGTTGACTAATAAATCTTATAACATTTCTATTTGATCACCATCATAAGTATAATTCATACCACAATCAACAAGGTATAAAATCAAAGGAGACTATACTTTCCACTATGAAAAATACTTTTCTTTAGAGTAGGTCAAAGCAAGATTTCTAATGAAATGAATTGGATGTTATGACAACTTTCTGGGTTTCTTCATGGTGAAAGTAAATAAAATTTGAAATAAAAAAAGAAAAAAAGGATCTCACTTTCGAATGTGAGAAAACTCACAATTTTCCTCAAAAATAATTCCAATAAATTAATAAATTCAATGCCTTACAAGTGTCTCTTATTTTCTTAATTTAAGAAACTGAAATAAAGCAAGGTAGAAAAAACCTAGGAATCAAATCAATACCTCAATGATCTGCTGAGCACGCATCTCTCGTTCTTTTCGAAGTTGTTCCTGTAATCTGAATCTCTCTTGCTGTTTCATTAGTTTATGCTGTTCTTTCTCTTTTTGCTTTTCCAAGGCTAATAAAAAAAAGTCAGTAGTAAATATGTCATATGAGTTTCCTTCAGTTCCCATTATTCATCAACTGTTATACTTCTTTAATAAGATTTGTAACAAAAATGTTTCAGATGTGTTCTTTGGAAATTTAAACAAAAAAGAGAGGGAGACGGGATAATTCATTCATATATTTAAAATGTATTTTGAAATTGAACACTGAGATTAAAAACACTGATTTTAGTTAGGCTTTGATCTGTATAATTTTTAAAAAATGAAATATTCCACTCTCCTTTACCAATATCCAATTTACATTTGACACATTGTTACAAATCAAATTTGAATAGAAAAGATGTTAAGAAGACTTTCTTTTTCCTTTTTCTTTTCATTTCTTTTCTGATTGAAAGTCACCTTTGTCTTCTTTAAGCTTCTTCTCATGCTCCTTCTGCCTCTGTTTTTCCAATTTCTTTTCAAATCTCATTTCTGCAGCTCTTCTAGACATTTCTGTAACGAGACAGGTGTTGACTAAATCAAATAAGTTAAACAAAAAAAATTGCTTGGAATATTCATCCAATAAAAAGATCTCGAGTTTTATCCTCAATGAATGGTATTTAAAGTCAGACAACTTTTGATTTTCATTAAGAAAAGAATATGCCAACATAAAACAAAATTGACAGTAAAAAAATCACAAAAAACAGAAGTATCAACCTTGCAATTCCATTCTTCTCTTCAACTTGTTTTCCATAATTTGACGAGCCAAAGCCTGCTCTCTAGCAGCCTTCTCTCTCTTCTTCCTGGCTAACATCTGCATTCTTGCTCGTTTGCCTCGAGACATTTCAATTCGCTCAAGCACTTCGGTATCACTGAGTGGCACAGGGTTGGACTGTGAATAAAACCAAATGATGTCAACATGGAACAACCAAACAAAAAATGCATCTAACTTGAATATTTTCAAGAATGTGTTGGATAAGGAATTGATTGAGTCAAATTTTTCATTTGATTAATATTTCACCCAGGGCATTTAGAGGTTTAAACCTACTGCGCACTTAACACTGATATGATGATATCATATGATAAGAATAAATATCATCAAACAAAATAACACACATCAATGGAATGAGAACTAAACAAAATCAATCTCTTCCAGATGATTCTCCCTCTTTTTTTTTAGCAGAACTTAAAAAAAAAGCAAAAAAGAAAGTAAAACAACTTCAATATTATATATGAAATGAAATGTGTGCAACAACTATGTGCCAGTCATTGCTTTTACAATGAAACTGTGACTCTGTCAAGCACAGCACCAGAAGCTGGTCTTTCCATTACATGTCATCCAATTGTGTTTTAATGAATTTGACTAATGTCAATAATATGCTACAGTTGATATTGTAGCAGGTAGGGCTTCTCAACATGGATGAAGTTCTTAGAGGCTCAGGATAGAGGTTGATGTCAAATTTGATTTATAGATTACAAATTTGATGATATCATTTAATCATATGATCCTTCCATTGCAACAATTTTCATTAATCCTGGGGAGGGAGAGTTTCACTCATCTTTGCATCCCATTCTTGAGCCAGCTATAAGCCAAGCAATATAAAATTGCAAGGATTAAGGGAGGAAGTTGTGTGAAATGGCTGGGATTTAATGAGCATTCAAAGTTCTATCATTAAAAAGGTTTAAGATGATAACTCACCTGACCAGCTCTGACTTCAAAGAAATGACCGACATTGACTTTAGTGTTGAAGGAAAAATTCTCTCGCCCAAGGTCGGAATTTGGATTTCGTTCTAAGTACTGGAAATAAAAAAAAAAAAAAGTTATAATTAATTAAGAACTGTAGGCCAAATTACTTGTTTACAGAAAGCTTATTTTAATAAAGAAATTTTGGCGGAGATGGTCTGAAGAAAACAGTGTCCCAATACCATATATAACAATGATAAAGGTTTGCGCTTTTAGCATGTACCTAATATATGAGGGATCTGCCTTCAACAAAAGACGTTAAAGAAATGATATCTCGCTCACCCTCATGACATCTGGAATAGTCTTCATTTTCTTGCCACAGGGACCAAAGTAAAGGACCTCACCAACGATGCCACGTCGACCCATACCACTGATGATTGTCTGCCGATTCCACCCATGTTCCAAGGGAATGACCAGTTCTCTCTCATTGGTTTGATAACACCGCTTCTTTGATGGTGAAGCTAGAAATGAAATGAATGAGTAAGATAACAGCATTGTGACATGGCACAGACATGCCATACAATACATACACAGTCAAAAAACATATGAAGCCTGTCAAAATTCCTACAAATTGTTAAACATATCGTCACAGCAAAATTCTATCCTTGCCACATTTTCATAATTGTTTAAAAAATTTACAAAAGAAAATAACAGACATATCAATTAAATTTATAGATATAACATGTAAGCTTAAAATGAAGGGTTTTAAATATACAAAACTGTGATACACAAATAACAAATCTATATCATACATTCATACTTGATAAATAGATTTTGTTTTTCAAAGCCCATTAAAAATTCATGAAAAAGTAGTTGGCCCAGATAGAATTCTATAGCAACAATATAATCTCGTAAGAATAACTTTAAGCAGTTAATTGCTTGGATTCTGCTATAATCAAATAAATAAACACTACAAGAAATGAGCTCTCTATTTATTACTTCTTCAGAATTCTTAACCTGAACAGCTTGACAGTATTAATATTTAAATTTTCTATATGCCACACAGGTCTATACCTCAGATAACACCAGGAACCTGAAACTTTTCATTTCTGACAGGAAGTCCATTAAAGGGGCCCAACTGTGAAAATTATATCAAAAATCATATACCAACTAACATAAAAAAATTATAGGTACCATCATCATTTCCTTCTCCTGATCGTTTAGAGCCTTTTTCTCCTTCTGAATCAGTAGCTGTAATATAAACAGAATGCTATATATATTGTTATTTGCCTGAGTAAAACAGAGGAAAGACATTTAACAAATATAAATGAACAAGAAGTTGTGCAACAAAATGAAGACTATTGTATGAAAGTTCTTCAGTACTTGATCTGTCTATATATTGCACATTGTTGCACATTAAACTAACAAAGTATTCAGATTCAATTAAACATGCTCACCTACAGCAAGACGATCCAACGGAGGAAAAGGAGGAGAAGGAGCAGCAGCAGCAGCAGCAACAGCAGTAGTAGTAGTAGTAGTAGTAGTAGTAGTAGCAGTAGTAGTAGTAGTAGTAGTAGTAGTAGTAGTAGAGGGAGGAGGAGGAGGAGGAGGAGGAGGAGGAGCAGCAGCAGCAGCAGCAACAACAACAACAGCAGTAGTGTTACTAAGAGTAACCTTTTCCCCTTTACCTATTATTTCAAAACCATTAAATTAGTCAATCCTAATAATCTACATACATCACCACAACTTTTATTTTTAGATCACTTACAGGCATCCCCCTCCACACTATCATCCTTGATGTCTTTATTGCCACCACTCGGTCTACCCCTATCTGTATACTGGCTATGGTTGTTGCTATCAGATGTCGCCAAATCATTCTGTGGAAGCAGAGTTAACCAAACACTTTAAAAATTGACTTTGAGAAATGACGACTTGAAATAGTTGTTTCATATCACCGCATATACAAAACATTTAAAACTTTCTGGGAGTTAAGATATAGTCTTATAGACCTTATTCTTATATTTTATTTAAATTCATTTCTTTAATATTTTAGGGGAATTTTAGGGCATCAACAGGTTTTGTTTACTATTTTTAAGAAGCATGACAACAAAAAAATTTAAGTCCTTAATTTACATGAAATCTGTGCGAGTTTATGAACATATGTTTATCAATGAGACACCTAAAAGCCTTTATTGTCACTTTCCAAAGAAAAAACACAAGAAAAAGTTAAGCATTTCACACTGTTAGGAATGCCAAGATTAAAAAAAACAACTAAATAAAAATAATTATTGAACACCCACCTGTTCCCTCATACCATACTTTCTCTGTAATTCAATCAGTTGCTCCTGATGAAGTTGTAATTGTCTCTCGAGAGAATTGGTCTCTGAATGCTAAGAAAAAAATCGAATGTTCAAGATGAACAAATAATAGGGAAGAATAATGTTCAATAGGCCACAGGGGATAATTTTATGGGAAAATATAACATAAACATCACACACTATAAAAAGAGAGTTTTATATCTACTTTTTTAAAAAAGATAATTCATAGGTCAACGACATTTTTCAAAAATAATACTTACATATCAAATAGTGACAATAACTGAGACTAGTGACCTAGAAAAGGCCATTTAGCCCATGTGAGTACTGAAAAAATCTAGGGAATTTCCTGCGACAAAAAAATAACCATTTCCTTTACTCAAACTATTTAGGCAATGAATTTCCTGAGAAATACATTTATCTACCTACCCTTCTCTCTGATTCTTTTTCTCCATTCCAATCCCTAACGGTTGAGGAAGATGCAGATGGTTCCTCTTTCTCTTTTTCCTTTCCAAGACTGTCCCTCTGTGAAGCCCAATGCTCCAGCCATTCTGAATGCTTCAAGCCATGCTCTGTGAAGAGACTTGCCATGCTGCTCTCTGAAAGGCCCACTCTTTTACGAATTTGATCGGCAATTTGTTTACGACGACTGTCATCCATGAAATGTAAAGGATTGGTTGGGTCAAAAGGAGATGAATCTTCATTGATGAGAGCTTCTGCCTGTTGATGGAAGAGGAACAAGAATATCTTACAAGTTTGATTTTTCCTTTGTTTGTTTTGTTTTGTCTGTTTGTTTTTAGCTACAAATTTGTTTTCTCTTTCTGTCTTTTGAAGTTGATCATTTGTTTTTGTTGTTGTTGTTTTGTTTTTTGTTAACTACATGTTTGTGATATTCTCTTTTGGTTTTCTTATGTTTCTGTTTTGTTTGTCTTCGGGGGCATTGGGGTAGGAAGATGGAGTTTTTTGCATTATGTGTCCTTTTTCTCTCTATGTGATTCAGTTGTTACTTACAAGCTTGCTCTTCCACTATACACAAGTGGGTTGTTATTGTTAACTACGAGTTAGTTATTCCATTCTGTATGTTTGGACTGTTATTTATTAGCGACAAGTTTGCTCTTCCACTATACATAAATGGGTTGTTACTGTTAACTATGAGTTAGCTATTCCATTCTATATGTTTGGACTGTTATTTATTAGCTACAAGTTTGCTCTTCCACTATACATAAATGGGTTGTTACTGTTAACTACGAGTTAGCTATTCCATTCTATATTTTTGGACTGTTATTTATTAGCTACAAGTTTGCTCTTCCACTATACATATGTGGGTTGTTACTGTTAACTACGAGTTAGCTATTCCATTCTATATGTTTGGACTGTTATTTATTAACTTCAAGTTTGCTCTTCCACTTTCCATGTTTGGGCGGTTGTTTGTTAGCTACTAGTTTGGTATTCCATTTTATGTGTTTGTGTCATGATTTTTAAGCTATAAAGTTGATTTTGATTCCACATATCTGAATCATTATCGATCAACTTCCAACTTACCTTTCTCTCTGAATATTTTGGTTATTGACAATTTGGTTAGCTTCACATAAGCTCTATCTGTTTGGGCCTTTATTTATTAGCTAATAGTTGGTCCTTCATCTCTGTATCTCATAAACCATTTACACAGTGCATAATCCATCGAGTACATTGAACATTTGTAGAAATATATAAAAAGTTTAGAGTTATTCAATAAAAATTAAGAAAGGACAAATGGTATGTACAATTATAACATTTCAGAACTATGTCCCTCCTCAAATACAAAGAAACAGGGACAATATGCAAACAGAATAATAAATAACACAAAATAAAACAGAGGGCTTAGCTGATCGTCAGTATTATAGACTTCTTTTGATAGTCTTATAAGATCAGAATGGTGAAGGGTTTCTTTCAACTCTATAAGACCCTCAATGTGCATACTGAGTAAGACAATCTGGCAAACACCTAGCAAGCACCAATCTGTCAACAGGAAGAGGAAATGGTTACAAGTTCCTTCCTGACATAAAGGTATCACCTTAATCCCACATGGTGGCAGCGGTTAGATCACCTCAATCCCACACTTGAAATCTAGTTTTTATCCATAAATCTGCACTTTGATATGAGTGAACAAATGTCAAGATAATCACCAAATGTATTATTTTTTTATAACATATAATAGTAATACTCATATTTTCATACTACCTCGTTCTTTGAATTTTTTTGTTCAAACTCTGCTTCTCTTACCTTTGATCTCTCCACACTGTCTGTACGACTATGGTTAGACACAGATTTGGGATGCTTATCAACATCTGATACTTTGGGAGTTCCATTGGTCAGCTTGCTCTTACTATCACTCATTTGCTCAGGGGTCTATGATACAAACACATAAAAAAGTGACAAAAAATTTACTTTATAGAGCATAGTCCAATTTTTTTATGAAAATAATTCAACATAAATATTGTGAAAGAACTTTGAATTCATATTCATGCTCAAATGATTAGATTATTGCAAATAAAGATAAAGGTAAAAAAAAACCACACTATGCAAAATAATTCGTGATAGCCTTTATAAAAATGTCCTTCTACACTTCTCTCCTTACGTGCCAGAATTCTTCTGAAACCTTTGTGACAGCAGCATGTGAAGCTGATGTGAGGCTACGATAGGCACAAGCAGCCATTACAAGTCACATAAATTAACAAATTAAATAACTAGAAAATGACTCTTCAATTGATGAAATCAATCTATGGTCCAACCATTTGAGACATATCAAAATGTACAGATTCATATTGATTTATTGTTGCTTTGTACATTGTTGAAAAGACAGCATGACTTTATTATCTTGTATGCCCTTCTCACCTCTCTGCTTCTTTTCTCTGCTTTTGATTTCTCCCCTTTGACTCTGTCTCCTTTCTTGGATGTCACTGAGGGAGACTGAGATCGTTTCCCAAAGAAAGACGAGGCAAGTTGACTGCTTTTGTGAGAGGATGATTCTGATGTGGACGGCAAATTTGACGAAGTGGAAGAACTTGCTGCAGATGAAGCTGACGCTGAAGCAGCCAGCAAGGATGATGACAAATCTAGGTCTGGTCGATGCATGAAAAGGGACTGGGACAAGTAGGCAAGTTCTGGTGACAAATGATATGGCGTGATCAATGCCCGTGGATCAAATGGGAAGTTCTCACCCAAGGCTGACTTTTCAAGGGAGTATTTATTTGGTTCTAATGATGGAGTAAGAGGATTCTGCAGTGAGGAGGATGAAGACGAGGGCAACAATGAAGACGACTCATGCTGATGAGCTTGAGGTATTTTTGAAGAACTGTTGGATGAACTGGTACTGGATTTCTTGCCCTGGCGTGACGAAGAGGAAGAGGAGGAGGTTGAAGGGGCTGCCAACCCTCTTTTACTGGTCTCATTGGACAGTGGAGATGACAAAGATGGTAGATGGTAGGCAGAGCCATTCAATGCCCAGCTGGAGAGATATGGTGCGATGGCAGCAGGATCAAAATGGGATGGCAAGGACGAATGGGATGATGGTGAGAGCAGACTGAGCGGAGTTGATGACGACGATGCCCTCTGCTGGCCTGATGGAGATGGGGATGATGACGGTGTTGGTGTTGATCGTGAGTTTTTCCCTCTCTTGGAAGAAGAAGAAGGAG
The DNA here is from genome assembly GCA_025770095.1 of Goniobranchus kuniei. Lineage (NCBI taxonomy): Eukaryota > Metazoa > Mollusca > Gastropoda > Nudibranchia > Chromodorididae > Goniobranchus > Goniobranchus kuniei. Next base: position 314 of record JAOYNN010003264.1, on the reverse strand, counting down.
AGGTTGAGGTAGGTGGAGGGGACCCAAGTTCTGTTGGATATTTAGGGAGACCGTACAATGATGCTGTGAAGAAAAAGGAACATCGAAAAAGTCAGAAACATTCTTATATCATGTTCTCCTACAAATTGAGGCATTGTTAGTATTCATTTTATGAAAGTGAATGAAATCAATTTACCGTACCTGTAAGATGAAAAAAAGGAATTAAAGGAAAAAAATACATTTTCCTTTTACAAATCTTCTTTCGCATTCCAAATCATGCAGAATTCTTCACATGAAAATGAAAAAATCAAAATGAAAAAAAAAAGGGACCACAG
>JAOYNN010003153.1:0-13260 GCA_025770095.1 Goniobranchus kuniei | reverse complement strand
GTCTCTCTGTCTCTCTGTCTCTCTCTCTCTCTCTCTCTCTCTCTATCTCTCTCATACCATCTCATTCAATTTCCTGTCTTGCTCTGCATAGCTTGGGTCAAAAGCTTTCACGGGTGAGTACTTTCATTCACTACTTTTTACTGCCTCCTTGGGACTCGAAGAGCAAATGGCATTTCCCCATGGCAATGATTCCAAAGTTTACGGTTCAATTCAATTTTCAGAAAATCCAAAGAACAAGATCCATTAAAAAAACCCAACTTAGATTACATCCTTTCTACTTGACCAATCCTCTAGACTTGAGATGTAAAACAAGATGTAAAACAAAAGGGAGCATCAGCTTCACAATTTATCCAATGTGAAAAAATGCAGATGACACATTCACATTCATTAGCCTATTTGGCTTGTCATATTCTTCTAATGAAAATGGTAATTGTGTGGTGTTACATTTTTTTAATATATAATTCATAAAAGCTACTTTGGAAAATTTGTTAACTATATCTTAATACTGGTGACATCCTAATTTTTTTATATAATTTATAAAAGCTACTTTGGAAAATTTGTTAAATATATTCTAATACTGGTGACAACCTAATTTTTTAAATACAATTTATAAAAGCTACTTTGGAAAATTTGTTAAATAGATTTTAATGCTGGTGACAGCCTAATTTTTTCATATGATTTATAAAAGCTGCTTTGGAAAATTTATGAAATATATTTTAATACTGGTGACAGCCTAATTTTTTCATATAATTTATAAAAGCTGCTTTGGAAAATTTATTAAACATATTTTAATACTGGTGAAAGTCTAATTTTTTCATACAATTTATAAAAGTTGCTTTGGAAAATTTGTTAAATATATTTCAATATTGGTGACAGTTTAATTTTTCATATAACTTATATAACTTATAAAAGCTGCTTTGGAAAATTTGTAAAATATATTTTAATATTGGTGACCGCCCAAGGTTCAACTCTTGGACAAAATCGAAGAATGGAAAGCAGAATGGACTAAGATGGTAGCTGACTGGGATGTTAGGTAAGGGAGATCACTAACATAAGTGAACTGTTTCAATTAGCCCTCCACAAAATGAAGAGTCATTGCTACTTATAATAACTGCATTGCCATCCAATAGACAACAAGCCCATAAGGGGGGCGTGGCCATCAACAAATCTAAAGAAAAGAACATTTAATATGCTTTCATCTTGTCAATTTCTTCCCAGCAGGCGGAGACTTCAGCGTCAAAGGTTCCACAGCCTTCTTTCCCATGTTGTACATTTAAGTCAGAAGATATAATTGAACAAAAAAAAAGAACAAACTACAAAAATAATCTTACATCCCTTACTTTCACTTAGATGAAGGTATCATAAAGCAGAGAATTCAGTCAAATAAAAGACATGTAATTGGAAGAAAGACAGGGTTAAAAGTGGCTTACTATGAGAAGATTCAAGGTTTTTTCAAGGTTTTTCAAGGTCCAAAAATGGTTTTTCAAGGTCCAAATGAAATCACAATTAGTGTTTCCATACATTCAAGTAACCTTACGCGACTCATGCTTAAAGATCCGGCAGTAACGGTGGCCATTATTGACATTTCCCAAATCTTTGTTAGCAGCACGTGATCATTCAAAAATGTATCTTTTTCAGTTTGATTGATTAAGATTTCCCAATAATTTTCATTTTTAAAGGTTTTTCAAAGTTTCTTGTAAACATTCAAGGTTTTTCAAGGTCCTAATTTTTTAAAAAGGTTTTTCAATGTTCTCAAGGTTACATCTCAGCCTTTACAGATATAGCTGAACACTTCGGGCCAGTTAAAAGAAATCAAAATTTGATAAACCTTTCATGTTTCAGCAATTGGCCATTTGCCATTGTTTCTAAACATGTTTGAAATCACAGTCATCAAACACAGAAAAAGTGCTAAATGTTTGAAATCATTGCTGTATGATAATAGCTTGAGAATAAGTAAGCAATGGAAAATTGTCAAAAAGTAAACATAATATAATTAATTCTTGTGATCTTCACACTCTTGGAATACAATGTATATCAACTGTATAATAAGCAATTCGGTTTTTGTACACACAGGCCAAAATAATTTCATTTTTTAAGAAAAGCTCACTGTTTAGAAATATATTTCTGCAGATATAAGACAAATGTTTATTCATGAATTAAAATATGTAAGATGATTCATGTGATCTTCTACCAAAGAATATGTCACTGACATTTTTTAAACATCTTTTTCATGTAAGAACATAAAATAAGGAGAACCAAACTTTAGAATGTGGTGATTCTTATGTTATTTTGTCTTTCCATAAAGACTTAAACTTATCTATCACAGAAAACAATTAGAAAAATCGTCAAGTTTCTTGCGTGGGACAAGCTTTTTTGAGTGTGCAAATTAAGACTGGTACCTTTAAGTTGTAAGCATTACAGAATCCAAGCAAAGGCATGCCCATTTGAAGTTACTTGAAAAGTAGACAAAAAAAAAAGGAAAAAAAAAAATAAAAAAAGAGCTTATTTTATTTAAGAGGCATCAAGCATCAGGCGAACATAATGGAAAATGAATACGAGCATTCCATCCTTTTATCATAATTTTCTTGAGTTATTAGTTGAATAGTTGCATTTTTCTGATGGTGATATGTTAAGTCAATAAATTATGTATACATCTGCCCTCCAATGGCAGAGTGACGTATCTGCACGTTTTATGTTTTCGAGACAAATGGAAAAAACTGTTGAGGATCAGCCTCTTTAAGGTTACCAACTAATTTCACTTTTAGTCAGAATGATGATTAATCATAGTAAGTTGTGTTTAACCACATACTTCTGTTTGTACCAGATGGATACAGTTTCTAGTAGTCAAGGTATGAAAACAAAATATACAACTGATTTTGCCAGATACCTCGGTCTGACACTGTGGGGCAGACATGCAAAATGAATGATAAAGACTGAAAAATGACAAAATCACAGCTACGGCTCCTGCTAGGAAGTACTGAAATGACTCGGATAAAGAGACATACATAACATTGCTAGTAAAGGCCATGAAACAGGACAGCAACACAAAGCCAATAAAATCAACTGATAGAATGCATCAACTTTTCCACTTATGGTTCAGTAACAGTCCATTTTAGGCTTTTTCCTTTTCTTCGTAGGGTGCTGTAGCTCTGTGGTTGAGCATGGCTTGCTGACCCAAAGGCATCAGGTTTGATTATTGTTACTGACAGATGTTTTTTCCTACAGCAAGAAAATTTACCCCTGTTGCTTCACTCAACCTAGGTGAAAATGGGCACAGCTGTGGCTGGAAAATTACTCTGAAATAGACTAGCATCTTATCCAGAGAGTGATATATAAAGTCTGTCGCTGTCTGCTTCATGCTATAGAAACTGGGATAAGCTCTGGTCTAATGAGCAGATATGGTTCGAAAAGGACTACTACCTTTTTGTTCATAGCTCTCTTTGTTTTTCCTAAAACCCCTGTCCCCTTGGGACAAAGATGAAGGGATGTGAAAACATAAACCATTCCTGCATGAATAAAGACAGACAAACGACTGACACACAGCACAATCAACTCCTTAGAAGTGTGTGCAGTGTGCTATGGCCTCTATTGAAGTCTCTGTCCTGAATCATAATAAATGACTTTTATAGAGTATCTAATACCATACAAGTACAGGCTCTAAACGCAGTTCAAGTTCATGTCTTGGTGGAAGTATTTTGAAGAATGATGAAATGGATGCAAACCAAGTCTGGTGGTTTATCCAGAGAGAGAAGCGAAACAAGCTTTTAGAGGAGCAGTATGTATGCCACAGTCAAGGGAATCTGGCAAATGTTTCCAAAATATTGGCATACTAGTGGTCCATTCTGTCTTGGGACATTCCTGCTTTCTACCATATTATTTCATTTCCTCTGCTATGAAACCTACATGTCAAAGAATACTGCAAAATGACTAAGGAGATGGGGCTCCGATAATGAAAATGTGAGAAGTGGAGGACCCATGATGTGATAAGCAAACATTCACATGATGAAAAAGTCTCACAGAAGAGCAGCTACTCCAGCAAATAGAGAGTGGTGGCAGAGGAATGGGCCTCAATGAGTTTGCTGCAGGAAAGCTCAGAGCCACTGAGTGCAAAAAGATGATCAATCTTCATGCAGAAAGCATGCAAGCCATTGCTCTGCATTGCCTTGCTAAAGGGCTTGAAAAGGTTAGAAAGCATGCAAGTCATTGCTCTGCATTGCCTTTCTGAGGGGTTTGAATGTAATGAAATCACAAATGAGCAATTTTCATGTAGAAAGCATGCAAGCCATTGCTTTGCATTGCCTTTCTGAGGGGCTTGAATGTAATGAAAGCACAAATGAGCAATCTTCATGTAGAAAGCATGCAAGCCATTGCTCTGCATTGCCTTTCTGAGGGGCTTGAATGTAATGAAATCACAAATGAGCAATCTTCATGTAGAAAGCATGTAAGCCATTGCTCTGCATTGTCTTTCTGAGGGACTTGAATGTAATGAAAGCACAAATGAGCAATCTTCATGTAGAAAGCATGCAAGCCATTGCTTTGCATTGCCTTTCTGAGGGGCTTGAATGTAATGAAAGCACAAGTGACCAATCTTCATGAAGAAAGCATGAAAGCCATTGCCTTGCATTGCCTTTCTGAGGGGCTTCAATGTAAATAAAGTGCAGACTGTCGGCAACAAATTAAAAGCAAATAAAACTAATCAATCTAGTTTTTCATTATAGCATGTCCTTCATTTCCCAGATGTGAGACATTTAGTTGTACTTGACTCTTGACATTCTCTTTCTTATTCATGTGGTGACACCTTAGCCAGATCAATATCTACAGTTCACTCACATTTTCCCAAAGGAAAAATTAACCTAACAGCTTTGAAGCATTTTGTTAAATTTTATTAAAAATGTACAAGATTTTAAAAACAATCATATTATTATGCTATAGAAGCCAATCATATTGTTATCACGATTCCATTGCCCCGCATACCTTGTCTGCAAGGCTTGAAAGCAAAGCACAGACCGCTAGCAATAAATGCCATCAAGGACAGAGATTGTATCACTTCCATTCATTGTCTCATATCATTACTATTAGAATTATGATTATAATTATGATTATTACAATTATTACTACTATCATTACTGTTATTATCATTAACATCTACTAAGATTCTCTAGTGACCTTATCAGTAGGACAAAACAACTCGTTACAAGTGACGAGAAGCCCCCATGCTTTTCAACAAAGATTTAGTCAAGTTAACGTCAGCAGAATATGGTACATTTTTAAGAAACAAGCATAGTATGGCAGTTTAAATTGTGACCTTTGATGTAGATCCTTCTGACATGCATTTAACAGTGTTGCGAGAGAGAGGAAACGAAGGCAGGCGACCGCGCAAACTTACATTGTTTATAAAAATGGGCTGAAATCCAAATACGGGACGCTGTTAGTTGGGAGAAAAATTTCGGAACAACTTTGGATATTATTTCAGTTTTGTTAGTTGAATTTGTATCATCAATGCAGTATCTATAATGGTGCTTTGAATCAGTTATCAGAGCATCAACAAACAGACACTGTAACTACTTCTTTCTGTTTGGGCAACGAATATGCCTAGAATTTCTTAGGAAGGCACTTGTAATCTAGATTGTACATCTGCAGTCTAAAAGCTTTGACACGATAGATTAATTTAGCCTGGCAATTTTAAATTATCTTGATCTTTTATTTAAAGTTTTTGCTAGTATTTTTTTTCCAGTCAAGTTGTTTATGGATAATGTGGAAAGAATGCTGTGGTCTATGTGATAAATTAAATTAGTGGGCTACATTAAACTACCTACAATGATGTTATGAATGCTTTAATTGTTTGGTACTCTTTAATTTTTTCAGTGCTATTGTTTGCTGATTTTCTCTTTTTGGGACTGAAACAGAAGTCAGACATCTTGATCAAAGTCCTTATCAGTTTAGTTCCAGTTTCCAATGGATTTAAGATTCAGAATGTGAAAATAGATTGTTGAGCATGTCTTACTACACAAACCAGAAATTCACCTCTATGTAATCTAGGATGCTTAAATAAATGGCTGTCCATGCATTCTTAATAACCAAATGAGGATCAATAGAACACAACCTTACACAGAGATTGTTGCAGTGACAATGGCCGTCATTGCACAGAGGTCCAACTGTGTTTACTGTTCACTTTAGTTTGTCATGATCCATTCTTTTCTTTTTTTTTTTTTTAACAACATTTTACGTTCAAGAAATTGCTTTAATCAATCTCTCTACATCTAGATCTAAAAAGTACAGGCTGACTCAAAAGTCCTGTCGTGCTTAGCATCTTGAATTGTGAAAAACAAAAAGGAAAAGATAACAACCAATCGATTTCTGTATACTATACAACATTCGTTGGAATTTTAATTTGAAACCATGATCTACTGTAACCAACCTTGTTAAAAGCTGCCATTTGTATCCAGTGTAGTTTAGAGACAGTTACTTTCAAGGTTCTTAACCTAATAAGATTCTTAGACTCAACAGGACTTTTGAATCCCCGTATATTACTTACATTTATTTATGTATTGTCTTCATCACACGTGGCAATGACAATGAGTTTTGTAATACAATTTTTGCCCTTTTTTAAAAACTATTTCAGACCATTTTTCTGGCCATGAATATTGGTACAATTTTTCACAAATCTTGTTCCAACAGATGTCAATGATTGCATACAAAACTTTGTTTTTATCTGAAATCATAACATGCACGCACAACACAGAAAAAAAAATGCATGACTTTCTTTTAAACATGAGAAGAACTGATAAGGATACTGACATCAAAATGGCACTTTGATATTACAAAAAAGCCTTACACTCCCTTTTTGGCCCCAAAAGCCTGGATACAATGTTATCTAGATTTGTGTCCATGTGTAAACTGGAAACTGGAAACACCCAACAGCAAATTTTGACACAAATTTCTCATAAAAGCCCATATTTCACTATACAATGGGGAAAATCAGCTTTAACTGGATGGGTTGAGTGTTTCATGAGTTTAAATCAATGTTTATTTTTTTTACAATAAGGGGCATTTACAAGGCTTAGACTAAGTCTCCTGCAAAGTCAGATAATACAGTATCTGGCAAACTCTAATGAACATTTTTTTTACACAAGCCATAGCTGAGACAGTAAGTATTTAATTTTGAGGAATGAAATTTCGTATTTAGAAAGAAATAGAAACTTAAATCTAAATTTGGGTCTTAGTCATCAGTTTTGAGTGTTCGATTTTTCACATTTGCCATGCTAAAACCTAGATGTAGAATCTACACATATGTGCTGTATTACTCAATCTCAATTAAAATGGAGATAAAGTTCCCAAATCCTCCTAATCTATAGGAAAATAAAAAAAATCTTTCTTAATTTATAGAATGTATTAAACTCAGAATCACAAAAGATACTACCAATCCATTCGTTATGTCTACAAAAGATATTGTTTAACATTGGCATAGACTTTTGTTCTCAATTTCACCTTCAGACACTATACCAATGCATTCCTTATGTCTACAAAAGATATTGTTTAACACTGGTATAGACTTTTGTTCTCAATTTCATCTTCAGACACTATACCAATACATTCCTTATGTCTACAAAAGATATTGTTTAACATTGGTATAGACTTTTGTTCTCAATTTCATCTTCAGACACTACCAATGCATTCCTTATGTCTACAAAAGATATTGTTTAACATTTGTATGGACGTTTTTTTCTCAATTTCATTTTCAGACAATACCAATACATTCCTGATGTCTGGAGAATATTGTTTACCATACATAGAGGATATTGTTTACCAATTCAGATTTTTAAATGTAGGGAAAAATTGAAGTATGCTTCATCTTTAATTCTTAATAGCCTTCATAAATTTCACTTTGATTGACTTTTCTTTTTTTCTTTTCTTTTCTGTTGTTCTATATTATTTTCATTTTGTATCTTTTTTGTTTGTTTGTGTGCTTGGGAGTGTCTATCAATTTTCTTATTCAGCTGAGTGTGTCACTTTGGTAAATGTGGTTCTAAATTCATATTAAATATATATGACACACAAAGATTTTCATGATCTTGATTTTCAACAGGTCGCTTAAAAGTCATGAAAGGATGCTTAAAAATTGCTTAGAGAGTCATAAGGACTCTCAAATTTTGAGTCTACAAAAGCCATTGTTTAATCTTGGTATAGACTTCTACCTTCAATTCCATCTCCAGACACTCCTGACATTCATTATGTCTACAAAAACGGTTGTTTAATATTGGTATAAACTTTTATCTTCAATTCCTTTTCCAGACACTTACTACCACTGATGTTCCTTATGTCTACAAAAGCTATTGTTTAATATTGGTACAAACTTTTATCTTCAATTCCTTCTCGAGACACTTACTACCGCCAATGCATTCATTCTGTCTACAAAAGCTTTTGCTTAATATTGGTATAGACTTTTATCTTCAATTCCTTCTCCAGACATTCATTGTGTCCACTAAAGCCATTGTTTAATATTGGTATAGACTTTTATCTTCAATTCCTTCTCCAGACATTCATTATGTGTACAAAAGCCATTGTTTAATATTGGTATAGACTTTTATCTTCAATTCCTTCTCCAGACATTCATTGTGTCTACTAAAGCCATTGTTTAATATTGGTATAGACTTTTATCTTCAATTCCTTCTCAAGACACTTACTACCACCAATGCATTCATTATGTCTACAAAAGCTATTGTATAATATATGTATAGACTTTTATCTTCAATTCCTCTTCAAGACACTTACTATTACCAATGCATTCATTAGTCTACAACAGCTATTGTTTAATATTGGTATACACTTTTATCTTCAATTCCTTTTCAAGACACTTACTATTCCCAATGCATTCATTATGTCTACAAAAGCTATTGTTTAATATTGGTATAGACTTTTATCTTCAATTCCTTTTCAAGACACTTACTACTACCAATGCATTCATTATGTCTACAAAAGCTATTGTTTAATATCGGTATAGAATTTTATCTTCAATTCCCTTTCCAGACACTTACTACTACCAATGCATTCATTATGTCTACAAAAGCTATTGTTTAATATTGGAATAGACTTTTATCTTCAATTCCTTTTCCAGACACTTACTACTACCAATGCATTCATTGTGTCTACAAAAGCTATTGTTTAATATTGGTATAGAATTTTATCTTCAATTCTTTTTCCAGACACTTACTACTACCAATGCATTCCTTATGTCTACAAAAGCTATTGTTTAATATTGGTATAGACTTTTATCTTCAATTCCCTTTCCAGACACTTACTACTACCAATGCATTCCTTATGTCTACAAAAGCTTTTGTTTAAGATTTGTATAGACTTTGTTCTCAATTTCTTCTTCAAACAGATACCCTCATACACAGAATGAGACACCACAAATATTGCATAATTAGATGTCTAAGATGTTTTCAAAAAGGGTCCGAGGTGATAAGACTCACAGAGGTACAACGAGGCTGCAGGCGTGCCTTCTAAACTACGGGAAAATTTATTCTTCCAGGATAAAATATACAATGCTTGAGGTAATTTGCTACAACGTTAGTTTCTTCTAATCAACAAATTGGAATGTATAAGCTTCTTTTAACAGCTATAAGACTTCAAAGATTTAAAACAGTGTATAGCTATTAATTTACTGTTGGTTTGTAAGACCTGCTTGATGCATCCACTGATCTTACCTCACTGACTGTGGGCAAAGAGCCAGTAGAAACAGATGTTGACAAACTGTTGGACTGAGTGGTGGGAGGTAATGAAGGAGGTAACATGGAAGATGTGTTCAAATCCTGGGAATAACAAAGTCAAATGAAAACCAGGTTGTGTGATATCTTTTCAAAATTAATACATCAACATTTTGTTGCTAACCATCAGACAATTTTGAGTGCATATTATGTTATGTTCTGAAAAAGCATTAACGTTATATATGTCTAATTCATTATATACACCAGGTAAAAAGCAGATGTTCCAAAAAGATTAATGAGATTTCAAAAAGGCTGAATTGGGAATATATTAGCATATAGGTTTACTATCATGCAAACTACTACTTATATAGACCTGTTTGTAATTTGGGCCAATGGAAAAGTACCCTGCGGTACACTAGTATCCTATTCAGAATGATGGATAAAATCTGTCACCATCTGCATCATGCTATAGAGACCAGGATAAGCTCTGGCCCAATGAGCCGACCTGGCCTGAAAGGACTGCTTTTACATGCAAGAAGCCTCTACTGAGGTTACTGAACCTTAGGCTCAGATAGCTGCCGTGAAAGAAGAAATGAAAGAAAGGAAGGAGTGGTAGGTATTAACTCACTGACGTCCGCAATCACAACATATGTGATCTAACTGCGTTGTCTGCAATCACAACATATGTGATCTAACTGTGTCACCCTGCCATCTCAACTTAAGTACTTTTTTCTCATACTAATGCGCAGCAGTTGCGATGGTAGATAGCTCATGTCACAGTACTGTTATTTGACTTACATTTGTCAGTAATCAAATCTACTTAAATTGTGAACTCAATTTTTGACAAAGCTTTTTCTATAAAAAAGTTACTGGTGAGTCAAAATGGCCACCTCCAATTTGTTTTCAATTTCTTCTCCAGACACAGTGCAATGGATCGTAATTTTTCACATTTTTGAAGACTTTCACCATAGCAGTCATTTTATTGTAAATATTTGCAAGCTGAAACAAGGCACTTATAAGCAGTCATTTTCTTTATCCTTAGGTCACAAACTATAACAGCAAGAATTTTTATTTTCATGTTTTTTGGTAAAAAAAAATTAACAATTTATAACATTTTGAAGAAAAAAAAGTATCTCATCAAATTAAATTTCCTTTCATTTACAACTTCCTTTCAAGCTGAAATTACTTTGATGTGGCAAAAAAAAAAACAACAACAACAAAAACTCTGGAAGTTATGGTGTGTTAAACTATGTATGGTTTTGATGGTTTTCTGGGTTTGCGGCTTGATTAAATGGAGTAGTCAGCTGGTTAATTTGACATGACACTGGCTTTCCGGCCTTCTCTTCTGTGATTGCCTACTGAAAAGGATTCTTTTACATGTGAACTTGCACATAGAAGCTTTGAACTTATCATTCATCAGCAACAGGAGCACCTGCTGTCGGATATGGGAACGTAAAAGAAAAGGTCCAAGGTCCATGAATTTCACTACACCCTCATTAAAACTGGAAAGATAACCTTTACTATCAAATGAATAATACAAAAATGCTACAACTGAGTTAGAATCTAAATCTAGAAACTAAAAACTAGAAACTAGAAACTAAAATAGAAAATACATGTAAAGTTGGAGTTTACTCAATAAAGCTGTTACACAGGACAAAAAAGATATAACATTTCAGACAAATGTCCTTCCTCAGACACAAAGACAAACAGGGACAATATGCAAAGAAGATATATAAAATTGAGAAATGGTGAAAAAAATGTAGCTGATCACTATTTCTTAATTCTGTTTATTTTATTTCCATATTGTCCCTGTTTGTCTTTGTGTCTGAGGAAGGACATTTGTCTGATATGTTTTATGTTTTGTCCTGTGTAACAGCTTTATTGAGTAAACTACAACTTTAAATGTATCAATATGAATACTGAATACTAGTCACTGTGTCCTATTAAACCAAATCAAATTTTCGCTTCATACTAAAGAATATCAAGAAACTGATTGAAGATATTTTCAATGACTCAATCATAATAGATATTTTACAAACCTGAAAACCATCTATATGAAATTGGAATATTTATACACCTCAAACCATATCACATCATATGAGCATATCATGAATATGTTTTTAGTAAAAAGAGGATCTTTATCTTCACAAGAGTTATAACGGAAATTTACAATGAATGAAAAACAGGAAAGATAGAAGGCAAACGCAGTAGAGGAAGACAGAGAATAAGTTTTATTGAAAGTCTTAATTCTTGGGCAATACAGAATGGTAGCAACAACGACCTTATACGGTTAGCTGAGGACAGGTATGAGTGGAGGAACATGATCGCCAATGTCTGTTTCAGACACGGTACCTGAAGAAGAAGAAGGTAGTGAGTGACATTTTTAGCATTCTCTTGCATTCTCCCTCTCACCTCTGGACCTGACCAGACCATCTGAATCGAGTCTACCCGGTAGTTTTGTCTCCAAAGCTGTCAACTGAGTACTTTCTCTATCTGCTCATTTCTAATTTTGCTCAAACTTCTTAAACTCAATGAGAAATGCAGCACCTTCATTTCAACAATCTCCTCTATTCCCTGCCGTTTTGTAAGTACCAACATCTCTAGGCCATAACATCCTTGCTGGACAGATGGCTGTCTCATAAACTCTCCCTGACCTTTCTGATTGTAATTGTCCTCTTATCACATATAAAATGCCTGAAACTCTTCTCCATCAACACCATGTAAACTTCTCCCTCATTTTTTTTTTTATGTAGCTCTACAATCTCCATTTCTCTCCTTAGTTCTCATCTGCCCTCTTCACCTCCTTACTTTGTAACAGAATACCTAAAGGAAAAATACTTATATCTTCCAATATATTATTTACATATTTTCCCCGTTAGTTGACATTAAATATTTTTATATAAAGTTGTGCACATATATGAATAAAAATGATCAATAAACATTGAATAATAATAGCCCAACAATTCTTACCTTCCCGAAGCAGACCCCTGTTGCTGGCAAGATTTCTGAGGTTGTTTGCCATTCTCTCAGTATTCCCATAGACGTTACTGGCATCAATAAATGATGTGAGAGCATTAAGTTGTTGTCGCGGAGCAAGCGTATTAAAAAACAAGGACGTAGAGCCTGTATTGCAGGTGGCGCTAGTACGAGTAAATCCGAGGCAAGTGCGACCAGAAATTCTGGGATCAGATGATGGTACTGGTATGGGAAAGCAAGGACTCTGTTTATCACAAGTATCATTGCACCGCCGGCCATCACTGAATCGGGCATTACTGATTGCCTGAAATAAAATAATAATATTGATTGAGATAAAACTGTTGAAAGAAACTTATCATTTGCTTCACATTATTTTTGGGTATACATTGAAACGTTCTTATTCAAAATTAAGCTGACTTTATATCTTCTCTGATGTCAAGCATTCTTGTCAGAAACATCCTCTTTTCTTATTTTATATCTTCCCTGATGACAAACATTCGTGTCAGAAACATCCTCTTTTCTTATTTTATATCTTCCCTGATGTCAAGCATTCTTGTCAGAAACATCCTCTTTTCTT
>JAOYNN010003042.1:0-13263 GCA_025770095.1 Goniobranchus kuniei | reverse complement strand
CGGGGGGGTATGATGAGTGTGGGGGAGAGGGGGAGAGCTTGGCCATTGGTCGCCTCTGCCTAAATGAGAGACTGACATGCCATGCCGTTCACTTTTACTTTCATAGGCCTAGAGGCCTAGTTATAGTGTAAAGTCTTCGCTTGTTCAGTCATTGTATTATTATGTCTAATATGCTTGGATATCGGTAGGAAGTGGATTTAGAAAATAACACCTGCAGGTTATTAATATAGAATGAGACAAGTGAAAGGATGCTTATTGAGTACGCACATCTGTGTATATGTTTGTTTGTGCGTGTTTGTGTGTATGTTGACTACTTATGGCTATAAGTAATAGATTATAATGTAATATGTGCGTGAGTGCTTGTGGGTGTATGGCTGAATGAATGTGGGCTTTAGAGATTATGTATGTATGTATGTGTGTCTGTATGTATATATGTATGTATGTATAAATAAATGTATGTATGTATCGATGTTTGCATGCATGCATGTATGTATGTGTGAGTGAATGTGGGCATTTGATATGTGTGTATGGATGAGTGAATGTGGGCATTAGAGATTATGTGGTTTGTGTATATGAGTTGATGAAAAAGGGTGTTAGAAATTACATGTGTATGGGTGAGTAAATATGGGTGGTAGATATGTGTTGTGTGTGGTGTGAATGTGAGTGGTAGAGACTATGTGTGTATGGGTGAGCAAATGAGGCCTTTACAGATTATAACTGTATGGGTGAGTGAATGTGGGTATTAGAGATTATGTTCTTATGGATGAAGTGAATGTAGGTGTGTAAGATTATGTGTATATGGATGAGTGTATTAAGATGTTCGAGCTTGTGTATGGGTGAGTGAATGTGGGTGTATAAGATAACGTGTGTATGGATGAGTGAATGTGGGTGTTAGAGATTTTATGTGTGTATGGGTGACTGAATGTGGGTGTTAGAGATTATGTTTGTATGGGTGAGGGAATGTTGGTGTTAGAGATTATGTTTGTATGGATGAGTGAATGTGGGTGTTAGAGATTATGTTTGTATGGGTGAGTGAATGTGGGTGTTACAGATTATGTTTGTATGGATGAGTGAATGTGGGTGTTAGAGATCATGTTTGTATGGATGAGTGAATGTGGGTGTTAGAGATTATGTTTGTATGGGTGAGTGAATATGGGTGTTAGAGATTATGGTTGTATGGATGAGTGAATGTGGGTGTTAGAGATTATGTTTTTATGGATGAGTGAATGTGGGTGTTAGAGATTATGTGTGTATGGGTGAGTGAATGTGTGTTAGAGATTATCTTTATATGGATGAGTGAATGTGGGTATTAGAGATTATGTTTGTATGGATGAGTGAATGTGGGTATTAGAGATTATGTTTGTATGGGTGAGTGAATGTGGGTGTTAGAGATCATGTTTGTATGGGTGAGTGAATGTGGGTGTTAGAGATTATGTTTGTATGGGTGAGTGAATGTGGGTATTAGAGATTATATTTGTATGGATGAGTGAATGTGGGTGTTAGAGATTATGTTTGCTTGGATGAGTGAATGTGGGTGTTAGAGATTGTGTTTGTGTGGGTGAATGAATGTGGGTGTTAGAGATCATGTTTGTATGGATGAGTGAATGTGGGTGTTAGAGATGGTGTGTGTGTGGATGAGTGAATGTGGGTGTTTGAGATTATGTTTGTATGGATGTGTGAATGCGGGTCTTAGAGATTATGGGTGAGTGGATGTGGGTGTTACAGATTATGTGTGTGTGGATGAGTGAATGTGGGTGTTACAGATTATGTTTGTATGGGTGAGTGAGTGTGGGTGTTAGAGTTTATGTTTGTATGGATGAGTGATTGTGGGTGTTAGAGATTATGTTTATATGGGTGAGTGAATGTGGAGAGTTTATGTTTATGTAGATAAGATAAAATACATCTTTATTGTCTAAGAAGTCACATTGACTTGGTGGTATGGAATATCATAAGACTAGTTACACTCATTGCATATATGCCGGAACAGAAAAAAGAAAAATCAAAACATTCTTGCGAATCTTACAAACTCTTACACTCCTACTGGAAATAACATGATATGACATAATAACAAGTTGACATTTGCGTGGTATAATAATCAGAAATATATGCATGATAATAATACATGTTAATAATGGAATAATAGTAAAGTTGGAGCACAGATGATGAAATGAGTGTTTGTATCGCTCATGGCGACAGCATAATGATTGGTCCATTTGATCTGGTGGAGAATTTGATCTGGGGGGTTAATGGATGGTCAGAATCCGAGATTATGCAATAACATGCATGCAATTCATCAAAACTTAGAAATGTACTTATACTTATTTTCTCAACCCTCTTTATTACTTTGTTCAACTGTTCTTTTCCTTTTTCTTTAGCATTGCCTCCCCAACACGTAATACAAAATGTTACAATGCTTTCAATGGTGGCATGATAAAATAAATGTAGCAGAGTAGAATCTATGTTAAAAGCTTTAAATTTTCTTATAAAGAACATTCTTTTGCTTATTTTTGAGGTTACATTAGAGACAGGAGTTTGCCATTCTAAATTTTCATTTATTGTAATCCCTCGATATTTGTATGCCAAGACTTGTTCTACCTCTTCATCTTTGATGACAATAGGGTGAATGCGAGATTTATTCTGTCTAAAATCTATCACCATTTAGTGGATGAGTGAATGTGGGTGTTAAAGATTGTGTTTATATGGATGAGTGGATGTGGGTGTTAGAGATGATGGATGAGTGAATGTGGGTGTTAGAGATTATGTTTGTATGGATGAGTGAATGCGGGTGTTAAGATTATGTTTGTATGGATGAGTTAATGTGGGTTTTAGAAATTATATTTGTATAGATGAGTGTATGTGGGTGTTAGGGATTATGGATGAGTGAATATGGGTGTTAGAGATTATGTTTGTATGCATGAGTGAATGTGGGTGTTAGAGATTATGTTTGTATGGATGAGTGAATGTGGGTGTTAGAGATTATGTCTGTATGGATGAGTTAATATGGGTGTTAGAGATTGCATGTGTATGGGTGACTGAATATGGGTGTAGAGATTGTGTGTTTTTTGGGGTGAGTGAATGTTGGTGTTAGAGATGATTCTGTGTGTGTGTATGAGTAAATGTGGGTGTTAAAGATTATGTGTGTATGGGTGAGTGAATGTGGTTGTCCATGCTAGTTGGGAAATGTAGATTAGTTCTGATTAGAGTTGCAGTATTGGTCAGTTGATATTAATAAACAGCACATTATCTGAGTGAACAATTTATGTACAAAAAGTGAGAAGGATCTGGGTTGTGACAAATCAGTACAAAGGACTTGTAAAGGTGGCTTTCAAATGGTATGAGTGAGTAAGTGGCTTTAATAAGTCCATGTTGCAGGCTTTTTGGTCGTTGACAATTTTGACTGCAGGCTTTTTTAATATGATCCACTGGCACCCAATGATTCTGAGTCTTTTGCAAAGGTTTTCACATGATAACGTAACCGTAAGAAGATAAACGCTGGTATTTTGTTTTTTTAATTTGTAGGATTGAATTTTTTTGATAAGGCTTGAATTTTTGTACTGGTTTTGAGTGAGAACCCTGCATATTGAACTTCGTGCACCTCTCGCCAGGAAAAACAAGCTTTTCAACGCAAAGAAACTGGAAATAGCCTATCAGTAAAACTTAAAAATTATGCATTAAGAAACACACCACGCAATGAAACAATCTTTTCAGCAATACAAGTAATAAAGTGACATGATCCAACTTCGAAATTCAATTCTATGTGCAACCCTGGAATTCCGCAGACGTGATCAAAATCCCGGAATTCCGCGAATCTGCTGAAAACTGTGACCCCTAAAGAATGAGTACAAGAAGAAAGAGAAAGCGGGATGAGATGATTTCTCATCTTCCCTTATTTGAAAAAACTGTTTAAATAGACTTAAGTAACAATGGATGAGATGATTTCTTATCTCCCCTTATTTGGCAAAATTGTTTAAAGAGACTTAAGTAACAACAGATTTTTTAACATTAACTCTTTGTTCCATGAAGGTTGAAGGTTTTATGCTGGACTGGTCTAATTCAGCCTGGACCCAGTAAATGATTTTTGAAAAGTACCCTAAAAAAAAAAATTACAAAAATACTTGGTTTAAATAGGATGCAGTATGTGCACCATGCATAGGGTTTAGAGGATTTTGACCCATTTTGTCCTTTTCATTTGAATCCATGCAAGCTGGACAGATTGTTACAGTCATTTTTGTCTTGAATTTGAAGGATCAGCTGATGTGGCATTCAATTTGTTTTGCAACCCGAGAGCTCCTTTGTTGTACTTGTATGAGAGTAGTCAACTTGGTTACATACATGTGAAAAAGATAGGAATTTATGTAAATATTTTCAAAATGTCCTCCATACAATAAAGAATGAAAAATATCGAATTGTCTTTTTTTTTTTTTTTTAAAGAATAATTGCACCAATAAACAAAAGTCCAAAGCAGGAAAGACAGGTTTGAGGTTTAACCTGAGAAGTGTGAGACAATGTCATCAAGCAACAATGATATAAGATTGTTTATGTCAGGGGAAAAAAATCTAGAATACAGATGAGTTTATTTACCTTGGCAGCAAAATCAATAGAGAGTATCTAAGAGCATACAAATTTCAATATGAATTGTAAAGGCAAACACAGCTTTTGGCAAACTCAACAAAATTATCAAACTGCAAAGCATTCAGCAAAGAACAAAAATTGATATTCAAAGCAGTGGCACACTCTGTCCTCCCCTATGGATATGACTTGGAAAATGTATGCAAAGGATGCAAAGAAGTTGAATGCCTTCCAATAAGGCTGCCTTCATAAAATACTTTGTGTTTCCTATTGTGATCATTTGAAAAATGCTGAGGTATTCGAAAGAACAGGGGTGATTGACCTGACAAAAGCAATACAAGAAAAAAGAATGAGTTGGGTCAGCTATATACAGCAGATGAAGGAGGAACATTTCCAATGGAGGACATTGATGTCGAGACCTAACTGCAAGAGGCTACATAGGCGTCTAAAGATCACATGGAACAGCATGTTAGAGAGAGATTCAAAAGGCGGATGACTTAATTGGAATAGGCAGAATCGCTGGCACAGAAAAGGATGAAGTGGAAGTCTTGTATGTCCTGGTGTGTCTATTACACTGGAGGAACTGAGGTCTGATGTCTAAAAAGAATACAGACCTCTTCAGTTAGTGCTCATATTTGATTGGATAGTAAACTTGATAACATTTGAAAAAGGAATTTATGTTAATTTGGGGAAATTGTACATTTTGCAATAAAGGGCGAATAAATTGTCTGATTTGCAATTTTTTTGTACCACCATCTAAAAAGAATACAGACTTCTTCAGTTGTACCTTGATGTAGTTTTGGGTGGTAACTTGATAACATTTAAAGGTAGAAAGTTGTCCAAATTTTGGAAAAATGTCCACAATATAATAACGGTTTTTTTTTAATTACCCAGTAAGTGAAAAAAGATGATTTTGAAGCGAATTCACTGCTCAATTGACTTTGAATTAAGTTGTTTCACAATGGACCTAAGATGTTCCAATCTTTGTACTTGTAATGATTTATGAAGCTCCATATTGATATTTTGAATTCAGTGGATATTATCTAGAAAAGAACTATAATTTCAAACTAACTCAATATTAGAGAATTAGCAATCAATTTAGTCTTATCAAAGAGGAGCTATATGCTGCCAATATACATGTATTTCAAGTGTATATATTTATCACATGACAATTTAACTAATGTAATGTTGCATAATCAAACATTTTTCTGAATAATAAAGCATCTCAATTTTAAAACTTAACATTTGTATTATGAATATGTACCATAAGTTTTGATCACTTTCAAAAATGAAAACAAAGATCAAATTTTTTTCCTTTTGATTTTTGCTGGTTAGATGTCATCTTAGCATTGATACTATTCCTACTGATGGCAAATACAAGATTGCATAACTGTATTCATCTGTATAGCAGATACCTGATAATTGGACATCAGATGGACCAGGCTACTCATATCGAATTAAAGTAAAGTCGAATTATGAAAAAAAAGGTAATATAGCAAGTGAGGAGAAACTTTTCAAGTGTATCAAATTAAGGGCAGTGTCAAATTATGAGGTGTCAAATTAAGTGGAGTGCAGGCCTGATGGTTTGATGGCTTGACCAAAGGTAGAGAAATGTGAAATGAATGAAGTGTGTCCAAAAAAGCGAGTAATATCGGGCAATAGGTTTGAGTATACTATATTACTGAATTGAATATGATTTATTTTAGCTTATTATGAGAAGTATTCATTGCTTCTATGAATAAATTTTCTGAAATATTTTAAATGCTTAGGTCTGCTTAGTGCAAGGGATGGCAGGAGAAAAAATATGAAATCTTTCAGACTAATTTCTTTCTTTTGTTTGTTGGTCTGAAATGTTTTTCTTCTGCTCTTTTATTGATTAACTCTAAACAGCATACATTTGTGCATACTGATCTAAATTATTACTTAATCATTCCAATTTTATATTGATGTGACCTTTAACATGGTAAGCCAGTACCTGGTAATGCAGGAAATATTATGGATGCTGATCAGTAATCCCATCAAAGACAGAGTGACATTAAAATTAAATAAATAATGACAGAAAATGTTAACACTATCGTATGTTCCACCAATGTTGCAGTTTATTTTCTTGAAGAGAAATAAAAATGTTAAGCCAGTGCTGTATCTTGTCTCTTGCAAGATTTCAACCTTAAGCTATCTCCATAAATAAGGACTTTAGAATGCTTGAAATGAATCACAGTTTTGAGTAACTTGTCCATTGACTTTTCTGGGTTTTGTTTTTTTCTTTAATGTTTTATTGATTTTCAAGACATTTACATTAACATAACATTTAAAGGTGAAAATCAATGTAAAAAAATAAACAACAAAACCCCACAACAAATATCCCTGAACAACAACAAATGAGACAAAACAAGAAATCAAAGGAGATTCACAGACCAACAGGAACAGAAATAAAATTGATAAATTAAGTACATGCATTTAGAAAAATTGCATCCATGAATCATAACATCTTCTGTTGCTACTGCACTACAATATTACATGAAGTATATCAAATCATAATCAAAAGAAAATATTAATATATATACTATGCAATACAGGCACTTCCATCATGTGAATCAAACAGTTATAAAGAACAGCTGTACTTTACATCCGTAATATTAATATTCGCTGCATATTAGTATTTTTATTGGCTTCCTATATTTACACACAATTTTATAAAGCTAGGTTGTAGCAGTACATGTTATACATTCTTAGACATAAACACAATATTTGTCCTTGCCTCTATGAACAGAAGAATAAGTTCTACCAGCGCAGATTATATTATATTCCTCATATTTCCATTTAATTAAAGTTAAATCTTGCATTTGTTTGTTTAATCTTCTAGACATTTCCATGATAAGAATCATTAAGTTCAATGTCCATTAATCTTATCTTCTTTCCATGGTTTTTGTACATGAATTCGATTATATTAATATCCCCTTGAATATCGCATGAATCTTATTCTTCATTTGTGTCTTTCTCCATGAAATAGGCCTTATAAAGACCTTCACAGGTGAAATGTAAATAATTTGTGTTGATCAAACAATTGCATTTAACAATGCTTGAATACATTGATCATAGGCATAGCTTAGAAGTCAACCAGATCGATTAACTATCTTAATAAAAACTAATATTTTAAAAGGAAAAAAAAATAATGGGTCGAATTATTCTGTGATGTAATAAGTTTGATTTGCAACTAGCCTTTTCATTCAGGTATTTCTATGCTGTGGATTCTATGTTGTTCATAATTAGCCACACAATACAAAAAAGGCTGGTCAAATAAATCTAAATCTGTAACAAATAATGTTCCTGTAAAACAATTGATTTACTGTTGCTCTTCTCATTGTTTATTATAAAGAGATCTATGTTTATTTGCTTCCCCAGAGAATGGTATAAAAAGAATATCATGATGCTGTGGCCTGCTTTCAAAGTTGCTGGAATCCGTTTGATGAGGAGACTGAAAAGTGGATCTAAGGAACCAAGATGACGATGCCGTTTCTTGTTGAGGCACTCAAGATTGTATTAATTTTTATTAATAATAAAAATAATTGTCATCTTTCTGCTTTTGTTCTTTTCTTTTATAGCTTAGGAGAAAAATAATCTTGATCATGTTGTGTGTCCCTCGCATCTACAAAAACCCTTCACCCTGAGATTGTCAAAGATTCCCACCATGATCTCCTTTTCATTTTGTTTCCTTTCCACATTTTCTCTGCAACTTTTACCTTGCCGGACCTTCTTTCAAGAATTCCTCAATTAAGATCCAGTAAGACGAAGGAATCCACAAAAGTTATCTTACATCTTTAAAAAAAACCAAACCACCAAACAGTTTGGGGTTTTCAATTTATATGATTAAGATCACAAGTACAGCCAAAGACAGCTTGTCTTTGTGCATTACAAATGATTTTTGATCATGGATGTATTAGACAAAGTACTGCTAGTACATGAAGTACTAGGTGGGGGCTTTTTGCTACCGGTTTTAAATGTTTATTCTTCCAAACAGTAGTCATCACACAAAATACAAGCCATTTGGAGGATTATGTCAACCTGCCAGGAAAAAGTAATGCCCTTTTAACTTAAAATACCAACAACAACTGATTCAGCAGTTTTTAAAAATGCAATAAGAGTGGTATTCTCAGTATTTTCACTTTTGACTTAGATCCAAAAACTATTTTTATTTAAGTTTACTATAGATTCAGCCGATACCTACACAATTGATGTGAAATGATTTACTCTACTAAGGCTGGTCCTAGCATGGCGCTGTAGCTCTGTAACGGGCCTGACCTGACTCGCATCATGTTATCAAACACACTATTCTTGTTTCAGAAAAGAAGCATCGCTGTGTAAGCTATCTGGTTCACTCTAATGTCAGCTAGCTGACTTGGCATGTCTGACGGCCCATCCAACATTTACGTAAAGCACGTCTCGCATAGATCGTGTCAGATGCTCAATTTGATTGTTTTTACTACCGGTACATACTGTTTCTTGCAAGCTGTGTCAAGAAGTGAGTAATGTCAAGTGAATTAAGTTTAAGTAGTTAAATTTCGACTCTTGATCTAGCATAGATATTTACTTTTGACCTCAAAATGCACGGTTCATGTAGATCTAGATCTCAGAGGCGGGTGTAGGGGTCCATTTTGTTTTTTTTTAATTACCGGAAACGGAGAGTGCCATGATGGAAGGCCAAAAGTAGCACATGTGATGACGCAGTACCTAAAAATATCTACGTCATACAGACATACAGACACTATCCTATTGTAGGGCTGGGCTGACGTGCATGCGAGACAGGCGAGTTACAGAGCTACAGAGCCACGCTAGGACCAGCCTAACTGTGGGCACATCACTTACACATATATTATATACAATGATGGAGGAAGAAAACAAGACAAAGACAGAGGAAGTTTGGGTGTCATTATTCTGACTCTTTATATCGATGCTTTGTGTGAACCAGAAGTAGCCTAAACCACTTTAAGACCAGCATAGCTGGCAAATCCAAGAAGTCTCAGCCCTCTTTCAGCTGTGCGTTTGCATCACAGTCCACTTGTTCCTTGTCAATCTGTGCTTGCATCTTCACCTAATTTTAGCATTCCAGTCACGTTGAACCAAGATGAAGTCTTTCTTTGGTGTTTCATGGAGGAATTCCTGCTGTTGGTTGTAAAATTCCTCTACATCTTCATCATCTGATCTGTTGTTGGTGTAGATATGCTTTTTGTATGATGGTTATGTTAATGTTGATGCTTTCAGACTAACTGACATAAATATTTTTCAGAGGGGATGACAACCCATTACAGAACTTGCACTGTCTTTATGAAATTGTATCTTAACTCCATGTTGGACATCTTCTCTTCCACTGTAGAAGAACTTTAGACCTGCATCTTTGCCGAGAATCGTCGGAAATCAGACAATCTCAACCTTCATAATGCCAGTTTGATAGCCCTGGCACCATTTCTCCCATTGAATAAGGAAAAATTTCTGAAAATTTTCAGACAATCTGGTTGAGGCTCACATGCAGGTCTAGAACTTGTGGCCTTTTCTTGTTGTGTCTCCAAAGTTTTCCATCTTACCTCATGAAGACCGGGTAGGCTATGTTCCATTTAAACCTATTCAGTTTGTGTTCTAGTTCTGACTTCCAGCTAGCATCAAAGGTCCTATATTACAGGTGCCAACTGTAATGTTGTTTCTGGCACTGATGTTTTAGTTGGTCCACCAGTGACGTATTTTCCACTCCTGTCCTGGTGGTTCCTGCCAATGGAAGAAGCGGTCCTTGTGTCAAGTGACAACTGAGTCGATATGATTCTGCTTCTCATCATTCTCATTAGTGTGGTTCGGCCATCCCCCTCCATGCCAGTGTTACCAGACAGAACATCAAAATGATGGGCATGGCACACCCCAGACTCATAGTCAAATTGATTATCGGTACATCTTGATGCAGAAAAGATTCCTGTCCATTGTCAGCACTGTCAAAAACACAGCGGCTGATTTATCATACGGACATAAGGGACAGTGTCCTTCCCTGAGAAAGCTCAACAATTTAATACTAATCAAATCTTATTACAAGTAGGCCTATTTACTTTGCGTAAAAACAAAACAATACACTGAAAGCTTCAGAGTTCTCGTAGTTAGTGATGAGGCTGATTAGCCGATTAAATGAGCACTGTTATCACATCATGTCCTATTTACTTTACATAAAAACAAAACAATACGCTGAAAGCTTTATTGTTCTCGTAGTTAGTGATGAGGCTGATTAGCCGATTAAATGAGCACTGTTATCACATCATGTCATTATGTCACCCACTCGAAGCGTCGAAGAGAGGGTTTATTTTTACAGTGGGCAACTTCATCATGTGTCCCAAAAGCTGATTGTAGTGCTGTCTAATTTGACCTGAACACCCAATACATGTTCAGACTATAAGAGATGAGATTTAGGACACTGTCCTAGAGTTGGCGCATTGGCTTGCTCAGGTGAATCCTGGCCAAGTTTCTATTTGTCTGTCGTCTTGCTCTCTCTATTTAAGCATAATCTTTCATCTTCACTCATGTGGAGATTCACAGTAGGTGTATTAGCTGAATTAAAATTGATTTAGAAAGGCATACCAATCGAAATGATAAAATCTTTCAGTGTTGATTAATACTTTAAAAAGCTAAAACACCGAAAAGATAAAAAGATGAAAAATTGAATGTTCACCCACCAGCCCATCTAGCTCAGAGCGGAGAAACCTACTGTGGCAAACCACCGGGGTATAACCTTTAAATTGATTACTACAGAAGGATAGCACTTACTTATATGTGTTTTAGCTTATTAAATTTGTCTCCAAATGTTTTGATTCTTACATCAATGCAAAATAGGATGTAATCAGAAGTATGGATACTTTAGTCCTAAATCAAATGGAGACACAGAAGAATGCAATTCCTGTCCAAATAAAGGTAAAGACAATAGTGAATGGCGATCCTCTTTGTTTTATTTTTATTAGGTTTCATTACTTTTAGTCAAATCAAAGTGTCCCTCCATGTGATAAGGGCTAAATCCGCTCCTGCAAAAACAGGTTTTCCAGGAGCAGATGTTGATAGAGATATTGACTTATAGTGATTATGACATTTGCACTCCGATTAACAATAAACAGTAAGCATAGATCCATCATAATAAGGTTCATCATTGAAAAGTTCAATGATACTGTTATGTACAGATGCCTTCCAAGCAAAAACGTGGAAAATTTGCATCGCTGCTCACGTTAAAAGAGGAAACTGAATTGGAGATCATAACAAATACGTTCAACGAAACAATGACAGAAATGGTAACAGAACTCCTCGACAAACTTGAGCAAGAAAGAAGTCCTGGATCATAGACGATGTTTAAAACGAGTTCAAAGAAGCAAACCTGGAAGTTCAAGTTCAAGGAGGAAGGAAAAGGGCATAATGGAAGCGTGAATGGACAACCATTGTGATGAGGTTGAAAACAGCCTCCCAAACAACAACAGTTAAAAGGTCTTTGAAATCATGAAAGATCTCACAAATACTAAACAGGTTCAAACACCAAAACTCCAGAACAAAGAAGGATAATGCCTTGGAGAGAAGCAAAGATATAATGGAGAGATTGGCAGAATAGAGTTGTACTCTCATAAAGCCTCAGGAGATGCAGGTGTAGGCGACTGAATGTTCCTCAACCGTCAGACACCGCCAAACATAGTACCGTAAAAAATCACTGAAAGTCGGCAGGTGTGGATAACATTCTAATTCTAGAAGAATGAATTAAAGCAGGTTGAGAACCAGTCATGATCCATCAGATCTGTGACCAAATCTGGGAGACAGAAGAGTAGCCAAAACCTGGACCCAGTCACTGCTGATCACACTACCAAAGAAAGGCAATCTGCAACTCAGTGTGTCAAAAATGTTGTAGTTGTACCATCAGTCTCATAAGCCATCCAAGTAACATAATATTTTGAACAATCCTCAACACACTCAAACCACAAGGAAGAGCAAATCATCACTGAAGAGCAGGCAGGCTTCAGACGAGGTCGCAGTATCACAGATAAGATAAGATCTTTAACATCAGATTAATTGTGGAAAAGGATCTCTAACATCAAGTATGCTATTTAATCTGGCACAAAGCTCTTTTAGGCAGTAAGAACATGCACCACATCAAATCTTACTTAAATAGAGGGTCATACAGAGAGTCTTTATGACATAAGCATATCAGGCTGGTTTCAAACAACATTTGGTCTAGTTGAAGTGCACCAAGGTTGTCTGCGCTCACCCACTCTCCTCAACGTATTTCTGGAGAAAATCATGATCAGTGCCCTTGAACAAGGAAGAAACAAACTTTCGCTTTATTGATGGCAACGACGATATTGCTGGAAACGAACACGAACTCATCAACTTGGTAAACCATTGAGAAAAGGCAGACCACTGCATGGAAATAAACACAGAAAACGACCAATAGTCAATAGCAACTACATAAACAACATAAAAGTCTAAGACCATTAACTCGAGAATGTCACAAACTTCAAATACTTGGAAGCCACTATTTCAGATGACAGTCATGTGCAATGGAAGGACCAACAAAGAATCATGTGCAAAAAGGCAAATAGTCTACTGGCTTTTCTTCAAAGAAACATCCATAGCTGCCCTCAACATGTGAAAGATAAATGTTATAAGGCCTTTGTCAAACCAGTGCTAGACTAT
>JAOYNN010002931.1:0-13267 GCA_025770095.1 Goniobranchus kuniei | reverse complement strand
GACTTTGTTCAAAATTCAGTCAAAAAGAAAGTTTTCCTTAGACCATCTAGGCCCATCAAGAAATCGTTTATCTCTGCATTAAAAGGAATTTGTAAAAATTTACGTACAAAGTATGGCAAGAACTCAACATCATCTTCACAGTTTCAAGTTCAGAGCCATAGAAATTTTTCTTTTTATTCAAAGACATTAGCACTTTGCCACAGATGCCACCTTTGAAAACAAGTTTGGGTTTGTTTGTTTTTTATGTTGGTTTGTTGTCCTTTTTTATTGTTTTTGTTTTGCTTTTTTTTTTTGGTGGGGGGGGGGGTTGTTGTTTTTTTTATAATTTGTAGCCCTTTAGAGTTCCATATTATCCCATGTGGTTTCTGTGTTCAGCCTTCAGTCAAAAATAATGCTGTCAGTGCTGAATTTTTTTCACTGTTGACTCTGCCCTGAGAAAACAATATCATTGTTAACATAGAAGTAGAAGTCATAAGCAATTTGCCCATTAGTTTAAATGATATTTGGTTATGGTGAAATGAATACCTTCATTAAGTATACAGTGAAACAGAGGACAGTTTCAGAGATGTGATAAAAATAATGTTAAGTTTCAATTAAAATGAATGCCTAAATTTATTTCAAAGGTTAGGAAAGTGAATACATAAAGAAAAATAATACAAATTTCAGAAACTCCCTTTTTGTCAATAAATTATACTAAAAAAATAGAGAGAAGAAGCATTATACAAATGCTGAGAATGAGATTTTGCAAAAAATCTCTACAGTCTAAAGTGTATCCACACAGCCAAATTCACACCAAGTAATTTCATTTGGAGGCAATGTGACATGTCATATAATTTTGATCTCAGGTACTTCTTCTTCTTCTCTTTATCACTTAACCCCCTGCTGATCCATTTAGCCAATAAGCTTAAGAAGCAGACACGACAGTCATTCCTCAACCAACATTATGTATCACAAAGGAATGATAAGTAAAAAAGAAAAATTGAAAAAAAAGGAAAACCTCATCACTTCAGATTAAAAGATATTTTAGTTGTATTGTTTCAGTATCTTCCCATAAAAGAAATTTTATATCATTTAGGCAAAAACAGCTTTGATGAATATACCCATATATCAATTTCAACCTTGTGTTAAAGTAAATGTATGAAAGGGCAAGATTTCATTCCTTGTTTCTCTATTGTTCTACATTTATTGCTGATGGATGCATGTTGACAAGTCTGATGACATTATTCATATTGGTTCTACAGCCATTTAACTTGGTCCATTTCTATGATTTGCTGTTGGTTCTGAAAATTCTTAGTCAATATTTTTTGTGAAAATAAATCATCATTGAGTATTTCTTTAGTCATGGGGATTGAATAATAAAATCAATTTAAACAACATTTAGGCAAGTTCGAGTGGATAGGAATTTGTTGTGTAGGCCTGTGTGCATGTGCTAATGCATGTATTTGTGTGTATCAGAAAAGGAGACAAAGGTATCTTTGTTTTTATGGTAAAAAATGTAAATCATTGTTTTTCAAAAATTCAAATTTTGATTTTATTTCTTACAATTCCTTTAAATTGTAATTATATTTCTTTTTGCATCATCCAGGCAAATTAAAAGTCGAGAGGCACATCAGAGCCAACTTTGCTGTATGTTGAAAATGAGAAATGAAATACTGCAACTGAAACAAATTGTAAGGGTCAGAGAGGACAACCTTCCATATTAGTTCAATAAAGAATTTCACATTCTTTTTCGACAGACTAAAAGAACTGATAATAGACATCAAGTCTCAAATTTAAAACGTGCTTAATTGAGATAGCTCTATGATGTCTAAATAATAGTTATGCATATTTTGCTGATTAAAGCCTTGTGTTGGAATTATGTATTAAATATATGAAAATGAAGCTAAGCATAAAGAATTCTGCAATGATGATAGAAAGAGATGTTATGACTAATGCACATGTTTTTGCCCTTATTCCAGACCAAGTCACAAAATTTATTACTTAACAAGCTTCTTACTGACAATGACAAAATAAGGAAAGAAAAATTAGTTTTAGGTAAGTGTGTAATTTTTTGTCAACAACTATCCATAGAAGATGTTTATTTATTCATAGTTCTCCTTGTTATTCTACCTGTGTTGCTAAAATTTCAAGCTATGATGACTTGTATGGCACTGTGCTGAAAGACAAAGTGTTGAGAATGTTGTTTGATGGGTTTGAGGAGGGTTATTATTATTGGTTATCGGTATAATGTGAGATTGCATAAATGTGAAAGCTTAGTTTGATTACAATTTATCACAAAAGTTGATTGTTGTAATATTTTTGGGAATTCTTTTTATTATAAAATCTGACAGTGATTTGAAAAATAAGAATTGAAGTGAGAATCAGTTTTAGAAGTTGGCAAACAGTGTTTAGAACTGCCAGCTTTCACTGATTTTCTTCCTGATGCTTTCTTTCAAGTTCAAGACCTCGGTTAGGTTGTAATGGCTTTTCAATAATTGCAGTTTCTATATCAGTTGTTTTCTTTGAGGGAGGTGTTAGCTCATACTGTGTTTTTGTCAATATTAGGTACAAATCTGGCAGCCGTATTTTGAATCTGTTCCAATTTGTTATTGTCTTCAATGGTCTACTCTGGATTTGGTGACATTTTACATTAATTTTAATATGCTTTATTATAGGTTTTTTTCAAAGAATGACAAGTTGCTAAGTTTTTATGAATTGTATTACAAATTACGTTGAAATTTGTCCACTGTTTTTCATTTACGATTTTCATTTATGCCTCTATAATTAGCTTGTTGATTTTTTAAAAGTATTTTTGTTATATATGAATAGACTGGCTGGTGGAAAATCGAAAGCTGTTGAGCAGAAAGGTTGAGTAGTTATATAAATGGCCTATCATTATCCAGCCTTTTTTCCCATTTTTGTTATTTGTTGAAGTCATTTTGGAGTACAATCCCATGCTTTGGTCTATGGCTTTTTATTTTGTATATAATGTTTTTGAAGACAGGGCTAAAAGGTCAAGATAGATATCAACAATTGATTTATTTTGTTGTTGGTACTTTTGATAATTTCAATAGATGTTTTTTGCAGTTGATAAAGAAATCAACAATTATTTCACGGTCCCTTTTTCTTTAAAATAGAGAAGCTTATACTTAGCTATCAGCTTGATGAAGAAAAGAAGAGATCCTTGAATGAAACAGAAATAGTAAATGGTAAGTAATAAAAATCATTAGATGTTGCCCTGTAACTGTTGATTTTAAGTAGATAGTATGTATAAGTGTGCCTTGCCTTGGGGAAGGTCTTTGTGGCTTTTGGATTGGTAGAAAATGTAACACAAATTTGTTTGGAAGAGAAGGTTAACAGCAGACATATATCAATGAAATATTCAGCTTTTGCTTTTTGTGTATAAATTAGAGTGACCTCATATCAGTTTGTTTATTTATTAGCCAAGATCTGACTTGTTTGGGTTTTTTTTTTAAAGCACTTAAAACCATGAATATAAGCAAGAAAATTTAGTCTAGATGCTGTGATATATTAGAAAATGGTTTGTATGCTTTGTCTTTTACACAGCCATGCATGAATTATTTCATGTTATTGAAAAATGTATTTTCAAGTGCTTCCATGTTTTATCTTTGTTTGCTTGTTTTGTTTCAATTTTTACATGACAAATAGCTAAATTAGGGAAAGTTTTAGTACTTTGAAAAACTTGTCATGGTTAGAAATCTGATGATAAATAAATTGATATACAGAATTATAGAAACAGAAATGAAAATGGTATACAAGAGATTGATTGCAAGAGAGAAAGCAAGATGTCCCATAATTAAATCGCATTGTGAATTTATGCAGCTACTTGTCATGCCTGTATATCACAAATCTCGTAATATTATTAACTATAAACTTTGAAAATGATAATTTGTTCAACATTGGTGTAGAACTTAAACCCATAATTACTATTTAAATAAAAAAAGCCACTCTTACACAAAACTACCTTTAAATAGTAGATTTAACGGTGAATTTGTACCAATAGAGAGCATCAATTATCTTTTGCTGTTCCCTGAAAAATCAGTTAAAATTACAGTATTGTATTTGGAACTTACTGCAGTGATGAGATGTATGAATGATTCAGTCTTCTTTTAAGAGACAAGAAAATGTAATCTTTGACAATGCTAATGATTTTAAAATTGCATTCATATAAATCGCTAAATGGTATAATGTATAAAATTTGAGTGAATGAGGCAAAGCCTGTGTGACATGTAAGAAATTTTTTATTCAAAGCCTACACATGTTCTTGACGCTGTTCTGCCTTTAATAATTGTACATTCTTTGCATTCAACTTTAACAATTTGGACAGATCTATTTATCTAATCTTCTATCATGTGTTGTCTAATTTATAATGAAGCATATGACATGATTACTGATGAAGCAATGCATTTTTTGTTTTTTGTTTTCAATTTATCTTTAAACTTAGGCCTCAGTATACTGTCTATTGACTATCTATTGACTCAATTTTGTCCACCACTATGGAGGAAAATCAATCTCTCATCTTTACTGGCAAATAAAAAATATAAATGTGTTCCTGGGGTTTTTTTTGTACACCTTTTGTTACACCACCAAATTCATTACATTTTATATTTTAGCATGTGTCCCAAAGTAGGTGGTTTAAAAAGGTTTGAATGGATCACATAAATGTACAATGCAAAGAGACTTTCCATTAAAGGAAACGAAAGAAGTAAGCTTAAAAAAGCAAAATCAAAGAAAAAGCAGACCGCTCTAACATAACTACTGGGTGAAAACCCATTATATTATTAATTATACAGTTTTTAACATTTATTGGTTCATAAATTCTTGAGGTCACTAGTTCATGCGCCATTGACCGAGTGAATTTATGGACCAAATGCATCAAAAACCCGTTTTATAACATCCCTCATGGATTGTCCAATATACCACCATATCCCCTCCACTTGAATAATAAAGTAAACAAAATAAATATCAGTAGTCAGAGATAGAGTCCCATACCCTCAACATTTGGTTCCATACCCCCAATGGGTATGGATAACCGTGTTTTAGAACCCCTGCTCAAAAGGAATATGCTTATATATCTAGTATCCATGTAGATCTAGATTAGATTATCTTGATTTATAATCTAGTTTTGTGTGTAAATTGGTGTAAATCCACTTTTTAAAACTACTGCATTATGATTACTGTTGTCTTTGGGCTAGGTAGTCCTAGATGAATTTCGTTTATTTGATGATTTATCAAAAGTAGTCCATCGTAACAAGGGTCAATTTTGTAATCCTTTAGTAACTAGGTCATTGTGGATAATGATGTGGATTAAGTAGGACATCATGCATTATGACTTGTTTTTGTTTTTTTGGCACTATAACAACTCCATGACAACAATGGTATAGGAGTGTTTTAATATTATTGTATGGTTGAAATATTATCTAAAGTTATCTGATTTGCCCGCCTTTGATTTGATAAAAATAACTGTTTGCTTGACTTAGTAACCAGGTTTCTTTTTTGCTCCCATATAAACAAATTGTTAAATAAAGGTTGCTTTTTGATGTCTCTTAATCAATAAAAGGTGGAGAAGAAATTGATACAGATGATCTAATCAGGGACTTAGAGAGTCAAGTGTCTTCTCTGTCCATGAGGTCGTCAACAGGTCAGCCATTTGTTTTAAATTTTAAGCAGTTTCATTTCCTTTTTCATGGCTTGTTGGTCCTCTAAGGCTTATAATATCTCAATATCTTAATGGGTTATATGCGAAAACACCTTTGAAAAATTAAGCTCCTAAAGAAGACGTTGCTTAGCCTGAATTTCATCCTAGTACCAGCCAGTATCCAAAGGTATCCTCAGAAAAGGCATGGAAAAATGTCATAACAATTGTCAGGATATAAGGTGAATTCTCACTCTTTCCAAATTTGAAACTGTCATCTCTTGATTGTAAGTCTGATGGATGAACACATGACCGACATCTAAAAAGTCATTGAAATTTAAAAATTGGATCATTATATATGTATAATCAACAAAGTTCTAATTTTTGTTCATTCACCAAACGGATGTATTTATTTAAGTCCTTCCCTTGGGTAGTATATCACTGATTTGCAGTCAAAGAATTTTGGACTCTTCTGACTTAACAGAAACTGATTAGCCTAAGCATTGCTCCTCACTGAATGAAAACAAATTTGGTGTCTTTGTCCTAGACCATACAAGTTATTCCTCAAGACTTGTTTAGATAGAGTATCCAACATTTGTTGTCATTCAGTTCTGATCTCCTCAAAGTTACACAACTGTCTTGCTTTCAGTTCACTCTCAATTTCAAAAGCTGTTTTAAAACTACATAGTGCCAAAGAGGGTATGGGATAAAACTATTACTACAAGATGAATTTGTAAACTTCAGACAGTGTGAGGAGTTGCATTATCATGAAGCTTTATTCAATTCCAGGACTCCCAAAGTTCAGGGTGTTTTCTTCACTTATTTTCTTGCAAGAACCATAAATTTGAATGTAATACTATTTGGTCATTATTTGTCTCTGAGGTTCAAAATGCCTATGAACAATCCCCTGGAAATCAGAAAAAAACAAAAGCCTTCCTATGTCACGATTTCTCAAGATTTAATGAATTACAATCGATCCATTATAACAACAACAAAGTTGTATCAGGATCATAACGCTGAATTCATGTTCAAACAAATTCTGCATTCTTTTCAAATTGACTCAGTACATCATTCATCAATGCTCACCTGCCTGTGTTCCTTTCTTAAACTTCATTGTACTAGTAAAAGATTTTTTACATTACTAAATTTCAAGTCAAAAATTCTCTCACATGACATATGTGAGGTACTTAACTATTGTGGCAATTTGAGCAATGCACTTATGGCAACCTTCATTTATAAGGCATTTAACTTCTTCCCCATTGTTTAATGTGACAATGGTTACTTATGTGCCTTACTAATACCTGTCTTGTAAGGAAGTTACAATACTCTTAAATCTCATATACCACTCAAAAAAATGTGTCTGGCCCATTACCTCGCACAATTTTCTCTCCATATATTGTTCTTAGTTATTAGATGGATGACCATTGAAGACTTTGATAATTCTTTGATTGGCTATTGACCCACCAATGGTAGTCCTTAAGTCATTGTTGTTGTGTCATTGAGTAGTATACTTAATGCCTTATAGTCCACCTGAATTAAATGTGAATGGGTACTAGTGCAGTTCATAATGGCAAGAGCATAGTGCTGCAATGTTGTGACCTACAATGATTTGATATTGCTATAATTGTATCATGTATTATATAATATGTAGGATTGTTTTTAACTTGTTGGACATCGTAATTTACATGCTATAGTCAACTTAATACTATGTATGCAATTGTAACAGTTTCATACAAAAAGATGGTTGTAGTAGGCTACATCACAGGTCTCTGAAACACTTTAATGCATTTTTTTTTTAAACCAAGCAAATTTTATTCAATACCCTTGCTTCTTATGGCCACAAATATTCCAACTCTTTAGAATTTCAAATCAATGAATATGATCAAAGATAATGATTAAGGAATCAAGTCAACTTAAACAAAGAAGAATGAATTGCAGGAGATAATTGTTCACGTTCAGAATTAAGGTTTAGTTAGTTAAAACTTTTCTTGATGATTTTTCAAGAATATTAGAGCAAGTAACATGGCTGCACTGTATTGCCTGAGTTGTGGTGTGACATTGAATAACACAAAGGTGTTTATCATCACTGTTTCCTTAAAAAGTATGGAATACATGTAAAAAAAAACCGGCACAAATCGCTCCAGAACACTTCATTTTTACTTTGTACAAAGTTTAAGATTTCAGAACAGACTAAAAATTATTAAATAATATCCTGAAAACAGAGCATGGGAAAACAACATCGTCTCCATGAAGTGCCTGAAAAAAAAAATTTAATTTTACAAATATTTTAGTAGCATGTCTGTGATCTATTCATGTGAACAAATTATTATTACACAATACTTTTACCATTTGTATCCATTTCCACTTCTAGTGATAAACTTATACACATTTTTATCTGATAGGTGATGATTACCTAACTTTTATTTCCCTTATTCAATTGTTTACTTATTGATGCCATAATTCTTATATATAGATATAGTATGGGAAAAAAAAACAATGTGCATTTTTATGGACAATAAAGATTTAATCAATTCTAGTAACTGATATCTTCCCAGCGTACCAAAGATGAAAATAAGTTGTTTTCAATTGGTGCCCCAACAAGGACAAAATTCAGATAATATTTTTACAGTAATTTTGTATATCTAATAGAAATGTCTGGAGATTATGTGATATATAATTTTGCATTATCTGGGGAAACCAATCTTATGAACATTATTTATGGGTTTTTTTGTCAGAACCTAAGCCAAGCAGCCCAGATACTGCCGTAAAATCTTCCCTTAGCAATGCTGAAATCATCACTCGATTCACACAAGGGATGGCTATGGATCCAGCCATTCATGTACAATACACAGTTACTTCTGTTTTGAAAGTAAGTGATTACACTTACCCATATAGGTACAATATAGGTGCAGCCAGTCCTCTTTTCTTCTCTTTTTTTCTCCCTGAGCCAGCTTTCACAAGGTTGTGTGTCATTTATCATTTTCTAATGATTAGAGAGGACTATGCATGAAAATCAGTACTGACATTTTACAATGGTCTTATATGAACAGAATGGCTTCTACACTTGATCCTTTTCATGAGCTCCTTCATAGTTTACAAGACAATGAAATCATCCTAATGGTTCCAGGAGTAACAGAGTTTAGACAAAATTACTTCCTGTAATTTTTTGTGCATCCACAATGGTATTTTAAAGCAACACATGCTGTGTGTAGTGTATTTAGGAAAAAATGTAAATGTAATGTGTCATTCACTCAACAGTATCACCCCAACATTTGTACTATGTAGTGTATATATTGATATTCTTGTAATATAACATGGCAATTGTTGTTTTTTCTTACTCCAATAATTCAAGCTTCAGAACTATTTAAGATTCATTGTTCATTTTAAAAATTGATTGCTGTTAATTTGAAATAAGTTATGAGTACTTTACCTGTGGATAAACATGATTGATTTCCTCGTTTTGTTGCATTGATTTCAAGAAGAAACATCTAGACTGCCAACATTCATGACCTGATTGGTTATAAAAATGTTGAGGCTTGAATTCAATTCTGTCCTCTCACTTTCTAGCATTTGTCATAACGCCAGAAAGACAAGTATTTGCTTCGAAATTTGGTAAGGCTTTTATACTTTTTACATTAAAATTTCTATACTTGAAGTTTTTCAATTTATCATGACTATGCAGGAACCTTCAAACAGAAAGATTGTGCCTCAGTTTGAAGAACATCTCAAAACATTGAGTGATCCATCAATGGTGACAGAGTTGTACTATTGTGGGTCATTAGAAAAACCTGCTCGTCTCCAACAAATATTAAACCTAGGGTTTTCTGCTGAAGGTAAGAATACAGCTTTGCATGGTTTGGACAGAAAATCTTGAACAAAATTACTGAAAAGAGATAAAATGAGCAAGAAAGAAAATGTTCACAAATTTTTCATTATCTGCCATGGTTTGTTGGGTTTTTTTGTTTTGTTTTTTGTTGTTGTTTTTTTTAATCACAATGTTAATTCAGTGTAAAGAAATAAGAACATATAAAATATTTACACATAGAAGTGCATTGCAATAAATGTCTCCTCATATATACATGATTCTGGACTACACACACACATTCGCTGGCTGCTCCTGCTCAGTTCTCATTTAAATTCTAAATTTTTGATGTTTTCAGAATTGGATTTTTACATAATTTATATCTTTATAATCGTGCTGTGGCTGTGCATTGGATATTTTATTCCTTCTGACTTTTATGTGACTTTTATGTAACAATTTTAGTTGTAAAATATTCATTTATAAATCTCTGGATCATTTTAATGCAAACTACTCACTTGCCAAAACAATAACAATCAGCTCACTTCATTTTCATCATTGTAGTTCAACCACGTACCGTGCTTACTAAAACATACTCAAAAAGCCAGCTGGTTGCACTTTGTCATCAAAACAAACCGTTACCAACAACAGTCGTTGACGTCTTAACACAGTGTCAAATATTCAAGTCAAACCAAAAACACACATGTCGAAGGAATACAAAAGGAGGGAAAACCAATAAGCCCGGCAACAACACCTTTGGCCAACGAGTCGCAAGTAGGCCACAAACTCGCCGACAGAATAACAAAATATACCTCTACACGTACAATTCTAGAACGCACAGAACAGAAGACGACACACAAAGATTGATAGAAGAGTTGAAAAACATCAAGTGGCATATTATTGGTTTAAATGAGATGAAAAGATCAGGAGAGGAGCTAACAGAATTGAAGTAATGATTGTGGTTTTATGAGAGTGGCAAAACAGAAGACACCCCAGACGCAAAAGGAATGGCATTTCTTATCAACAAAAACATAAAAGATCATGTGCATGAATTCAAAACACACACAGAAAGAATAATATCATGTAAAATAAAATTAATAAAGGCCTCCTCAATACAAATTATACAAGTATACACTCCGACAACAAGCTATGATGACGAAATGATAGAAACATTCTAAGACAGTTTAGAGAATGCCATAGACAAAAACAAGTATGTTATAATCATGGAAGATTTTAATGCCAAATAGAAGTAAAGAAAGCACAAGAGAGGATCAACAGTCTACGACCATACGGCATTGGAGAAAGGAATGAGAGAGGAGAAAGCGTACAGATCATGCTGACTGTCAGAAGTAGATAAAATATTTGCAGTACAGAACAATCCTCACATAGAGAGTAAAAGACAAAGGCAGTTATCTAGCTCATAAATACATACTAAAAGGTGTGAACAAAAAAATAATAAATTGTCCTTTTGAGCCAAATCAGCTCATAGGGCCAGAGCTTATCCCGGTTTCTATAGCATGAAGCAGACAGTGACAAGTTTTATAAATCCCTCTCTGAATAGGGTGCTAGTCTATTGCAGAGTACTTTTCCAACCAAAGCCGTACCCATTTTCCCCTTGGTTGAGTGAAGCAACAGGGGTAAATTTTCTTGCTTAAGGAAGAATGTATGTGTCCACACAGAGATTTGAACCTGATGCCTCTCTGACTGCAGGCCTATGCTCAACCACTGAGCTACAGAAATGTTGCTATCCAACTACACAGATTTTGAATACAACACATGCATTTTTTTTTTTAAAGCCCCAATAATATGGACGTAAAACTGCTGTCACAACCAATCCATCATAAAAAAAAACAAAATCACCAGTATTATCCCAATATCATAAAATCATCATCACATCAGAATTACTCATTCTCATTATATTATGATAATGGTAGTTTCCTTAATTATTAAATCACTTGTGAATGATGAGATTGAAAGATGACACCTATGAATGCTTACAATCATGATGATTTGTGTGATGTCAAACCTGTATGTATGAATGTTGTTACTCATTTCATTATCCTCTGCAGTCATAAGCTGCTGTAAAAAGGCATCTTACCATACAATGACCAATAAATTAATATTTGTGAATTTATTCATCTATCGTTATAGTCAAAAACTACCAAGGAATCATTGATTAAATGAACAATAAGGTAAAAAATGTTAAACTTTTAAATTATTGACACTTCAAGCAAAACAATTAGTAATGATACAGAGTACAGGCACAATAATAAGAACCATTGTTAGTTTTTTACAGGCCAGAATGTCAACTTTCTCAAAATGGCAAATTTAGACATAGTCATCTCTGGTTACTCGTTGTCAGCCCACGATGAAGACTTCAACACATTACAAAACAACAGATCCAAGGAAGAAAAATACTAATATAATTAGGATATCTGCTACATATCAAGCTGGCATTGCATAAGTCAGCAGTGGACCTTTGAGATAGGGCTAAACCTAAGAGTTAAGAAGCAAGAGGTCAAGCCCAAAGGGAAAATGCTTAAAGAGATCTACAGTAAGTTTGAAAAAAGAAATTGAAACAAAAACAAATTATTCAAGAAATCTGATAGACATTTTATGCTTATTATTGCGTCAAGAAAATTTCCATCAGGCATAAATTTTAGCAAGGGTTTAAAGGTCCTTTTTTAAATTCAAAAACAGGGGCAGATACTGACACATTTTATCTATGCATGATGTGTTTCAAAAGCATACACTTAAACGTTGTCTCTTCACTTCTTTGAATGCTCAACCCTATCAATGGGAACTACAGTAATATTTTGAAGCAAAAACATGAACTTCTAACACAATGATATTAATTTTGTGAAAAACAAAAATAATAGCAATATAAAACAGTCATTACCTCCCTAAGAACCCTGATAATAATATACACCTTGACAGTAATAATGAACAACAAAACAATGTGAAAAGTGATGCCCAATGACAGGTTTGTAGAAAGAAAACTTTACAGGCCCACACTCCTTACATTAAATTAAATAAGTAGCACAGCACCTTTCTCAATTTTCTCTTAGATAAATACCTAAATGACCACTTCAATATATATACCATGCCGGTTGTTGATTTGAGTCTAAGAAAATAAAAAATTTCAAAATAAAACAGGCAACCTGAAGCATCCATTAGATGAGATATTTAAGATGAGAAATAACAGCCAGGAACAGAGGAAATATTTCAATTTATCTATAGAAGTAAAAAAAAAAAGATAAAAAGATCAGGAAAACCTAAAAACTAAAAAAGAGACCTATCCTTAAAAACTAAAAGAGAGTTTTAAATGAAGAGCAATGACAATTCTTTAGCATAGTACATGTAGAAAACAGAAAGGAAAAAGAGAGATAAAAGCAATGTAAAAGGCACTTGCAAAATGGAGAAAGAAAGTGCTCTTATATCACTGAAAGAAAATGCGGATAAGTCTTGTTACGGTCCTTTTATCATAAATCAGGCAGTTATCTCTTGCAGTCAATGTCAGCAGTACAAAAAATTATCAGTGCAGGATAGGGCAATTACTTCTGGAGTTATATTATAAGGGATTGGGAGAGATCAAGAGGATATTATGTCCCAGGTGATGCACAGTGACAAAATATAATTAAAAATACCTTCTTTTTTTTCAGATAAGTTGATTTTGTGAATTGTGTCCCATGGAAATCAAGTTCATCAGGAGTCAACGGTAATAATAATAATGAAGATGACATAAAATAATTATAATCTTCTTCTTCTTCTTCTTCTTCTTCTTCTTCTTCTTCTTCTTCTTCTTCTTCTTCTACTTCTTCTTCTTCTTCTTC
>JAOYNN010002820.1:0-13267 GCA_025770095.1 Goniobranchus kuniei | reverse complement strand
AGTAGTAGTAGTAGTAGTAGTAGTAGTAGTAGTAGTAGTAGTAGTAGTAGTAGTAGTAGAAGTAGTAATAGTAGTAGCAGCAGCAGCAGCAGCAGTAGTAGTGGTGGTGGTGGTGGTGGTGTGGTCGTAGCAAATAAATAATGAAATAAATAAATCATCAATCGATTAATCAATAATTGAAAAGTAAATAAAAAGCAATAACCTGATCAAACTTCGAAACACATGAAAGAAAAAAGGCAAAATGAAGTGAATTTTCAAAAGATTTTAATTGTAGAAAATAAAAAAGGTACAAAATTAACATGAATGGATATAGGAATTAGGAATAAACAAATGTATCGAAGGAACGGTACACTTAAGCTGTTCATATCGAGTTATTTGTAAACATTCACCACCTCAGTTTCACTAAGGTAGACATTTTATGCATTAATCCTTCTTTTCTTCCATGGGAAGGGGGGATCTTTTCTTTATTATATGGCACATAAATAAGTTTGCAAATCTCAAAGCGTCTGAAAGAAAAAAAAAAATCTTTTTTCTAGTGCTAAATCCACTAGATTTTCTCAAAGCGCTTTACGAGTTTTCCTCAATAGGCCTTTTCCAACCAAACACATTCTCAACTCAATGTGGAGTATACAGAGATGTGCCATTTTAAAGGCGCACTTGCTCTAGCATACTGACAAGATCCTCCTCTGCCTATGGTCAGGTACTCAATATCACCTGAGTGGGGTGAGGAAATGTATGTAAATAGCCTTTCCCAAGGACTAAACAGCGCCACTGCGCAGCCCGGCCTCGAACTCAAAACCCTGCAGTGACAAGTCCAACGCCTTGACCCCACAGACACGCTGCCTCACCATCCATAACTATCCATAACTGTCCATTGTGAAGACATTCGATGGCTCAATGGCTACTGTGTCAGTTTGGGATCAGGAGGTCCTGGGTTACCACCAGCTACTTCTTGTGGTGTTTTTTCCCCTCAAGCAAGAAAATTTACCCGAATTGGTTCACTTGACTCAGGTGTTAAAAAGAGTACCTAGCAATAGGCTGGTATGTTCCACAGAATGTGCCCCACTTAACTGCATCCTCCCCAGGCGGTATGCCTGCTAAGGGATAAAGAATTGTAAAGGGCTTTGAGATAGTTCGTAGAACGGTGGAAAGCGCTATATAAATGCAATCGGAGACGACGCTATTTGTAACTACTTGGCCTCAGATGCAATCTTCATTAAGAACACGCGACTTTGTCTTGGAGGACAATGAATTTAGTAGCAGCTTCATTGAAATTTCAGTGGTCTATCACCTCCTATCGCTTTGAAATGGAAGCCAGAGAGAATTGAAAGAGAAGAAACCACAATCAATGTGGAACGAAACTGTTGAAAGAGAAACTTCATCCCCAATATGTGTCATAGAAAGAAGTGAAGGAGATGGCCCAGGACAAGTCAATATGGCCTAGTGTGTTTAGAAGCACAGAAAGGACTAGGGACTAAGGATCCCTATCGTTGTACAATGCTGGTCATGTGCATTCACAACACTTGCCTCCTGAGAGAAAGGTACAGGGTTCCAGGCCTCCACCTGGTCGTGCAGGGTTGGATACAGATGTTCAATTTTTTTGTTTAAATATATTCCCGCTCAAAGGGAAGTTGGGGCCCTGTAACTGTAACTTAGAACCTGAACCTGTGCTCCGCGAAGCAAAACTCTCCCCTCTCTGATGGCACAAAAGAGAGCCTGGCAGAAGACAAATGAAAGAAGAAGCTCTCTACTAATCCTCACTGGACTTTTACGAGTTGTATAGAGGAGAACTAGAAATGGTCCCAATGTACACTCAGTTGAGAAAGCACTGTTGATAATAGTTCTTGGAGTAAACACAACATTATTCAAAAGCAGTTATTTCAATATTCAACGCAAGTCCTTTTTTTTCTCCATCTCAGTAAAGTTAGATATTTACTGATGGAATAATAAAATAGGAGTAAAGAAAAGATAGTTAACAGCTTTTTAATTTAATTGTATAGCCAGTCTACATAATGGTGATGATGATGATGA
The DNA here is from genome assembly GCA_025770095.1 of Goniobranchus kuniei. Lineage (NCBI taxonomy): Eukaryota > Metazoa > Mollusca > Gastropoda > Nudibranchia > Chromodorididae > Goniobranchus > Goniobranchus kuniei. The sequence goes on along the minus strand of JAOYNN010002820.1, from coordinate 11,236 downwards.
TGATGATGATGATGATGATGACACAATAGTGATAAGTAAGAAAATGACAATGATAACAGTGATGCCTGGAGGAGGAAGAAGAAGAAGAAGAAGAAGCAGAGGATGAAGAACAAGAACAAGAACAAGAAGAACAAGAACAAGGACAAAAAGAAAAACAAGGAGGACAAGAACAAGAACAAGAGGAAGAAGAAGAACAAGAAGAAGAACAAGAACAAAAAGAACAAGAACAAGAGGAAGAAAAGAAGAAAAAGAACAAGAACAAGAACAATAATAATAATAAGAAGAAGAGGAACTAAGCAATCAGTAGGCATATTTATAAACCATTTCCATCCTCCATCTGATATAAATGAGAATAGACTTCCCAACTTGAGCTTGAGAAGAGAAAAGGAATATGGAAAATACACATAACAAACTACATACAAAATTATAATCCTATTTCATACATACAAATACAGGATGCATTATACCCCTCTTATTATTATTTCGTAAGGAACATTAATTACTTTTTTTATATATCATCCTGAGATTCTGATTCCCTCAATATAGAGGTAAGTAATTCTGAAAATGAAAAATACAACAACAATCTGAAAAAAACAACAACAAATAAACAAATAAAAACCATAAAGCAACTAGAACTTAGATAAAAAAAAAAACAATTAAAATAATCTTTTCGACTGTTTTAATACGGGACCTAAATTATTATTTTCAAGAAGTAAGAAATAATGTAGAGGTATGCAATGTGGCTATTAAGCTTTGTCAAGTTTCTCTCTGCCATGAGGAGACAGAAAGTCTAGTGCAGGTCCAACAGGAACGATACCATGAGGATTAATGGCGCGAAGGCTCTCCTGGAGAAAGAAAATAATCAGGGAGGCTCAAAATGTATAAATTATATGTAATAATACAACAAAGTTATATATCGTTGTGCGTGCCCGTGCACTTTTTGCGTATGTGGTTTTTCACAATTTTGCAGGAGAGCCATAAAACTACATATCTTTCCTCAAAGTCAGTCAATTCATTTCAAATTAAAATAGTCCAGTGACATTTTCGAGACAACTTTATATGCATTTTGATTTCCATCAGAGAGAGTAAAAACAGTTCGGTGTAGCTAAAAATAGACACCACCATCAGACGCATCATAAACTTTTACATAAGGATAAAGGAAAAACCAAAAATGGCCAATTTTTCACCAACGCAAAAAGTGCACTGGCACAACGATATGGAACATTTTAAGATACTGCTGCCTTGGTCCATGTTCTTTTGCAGCTGAAAATCAAATACAAGAGTGTTCACTTTATATACCCCCTCCCTCCTTCCCGTCCATGGGTTAATCAGCATGCTTGGCACCTTCTCAGCTCTTTGGGTAGCATACAGTGGAAGAAACCTTAGCCCCCCTTTGGCCAGACAAACCCAGATCAGCAGACATAAAGCAAACGACATACGTTTTGATACAGACTCTTTCTAATTTCAAAACCAAAATTTCAAACATTTTTATTACTATTTAGTGTGCCTACCACCAGCTTTCCTGACAGCATCTAGATGAGCAGGATACGACTCTAGAAGAGAAATGAAAAGCTCAGTTTCAACTTCTTTGACATCTAAAATTTGTACGAGAGCACTGTGAAGATTGTGTTCATAATGGTTTTTCCACACTGGCTTTTATGATAGAACCTGAATATTCACGAATTTTAAGATTTGGTGATGCTCCTGGCCGTTCTTTGTTCTCAAACAAAAGGACTCGACGTGTTTCTTTCTCTAAAAATGGCGACCAAACAGGAAATACCAACATTCAAAGAAAACACTCTCATCAGCCTAATAAAAGACCTAGACCTGTGAAAATTTGGGTTTGAGATTACAAATAGTCAAGCTGTTGAATAGTATACAGTTTTATGTCTTGCCCCTCCTCAGGTCACCTCACCAAGGGGGGGCTAAGGTTTCTGAAACACCCTGTAAATTAAGTGGAATATGTAGTTATAATTTTACTATCTCCATATAATTTTTTTTTGGTGCTAACACAGCGTTGTACTAGATAGACACCATTAAAAAATTTTCATTAACATTTTAATTTATCTTCTTGCATGCGTTGATACAGGAGACTTTGCCACATTGGAATGACAGAGCGGATATTCTTGCTCTTCTCAGGGCTTGTAACTATAACCCTGATGAATGTATTGGCACATACATTATGTTAGAGGGAGATGGTGAGTACACTACATATATTTTGTCTAATTATTGTGCACTGGTTTGACTTTGTTTATTTAAAGTCTGAAAATTTTCAGTTCATGAAGCTCGGACAAAAAAAAAAATCCAATAAACTTTTGTGTTATCTTGTTTGCTGTCATCCATTATAATGCCATTATGACCCGCCGAAACTTCTGCGATATGAATAAAGAGATGTTCCAATCTCACCTTGATCATGTATGCTTAAAGTTAAAGATACTGTGAACAGCCAACGATCTCTTAACTGAACATGGATGTTTCTGACCTTCATTAATACAATTTATACAAAAGCATAATTGGGTCATTTTTACTTACTTTTACTCTTTTTGTCCTTTTTTGCCCTTCATGCATTGAGGGGAGCAGTAATTTATGGTCGAAGGCTAGGTGGAAAGTCTCTGTTAAATTTCTGTTTTGTTTCTGGAGTTTCTTTCACCATCCCCCTTCCCTCATTCCCCGCTATCCAGCAGTTCTGTGGTCTTTTCTGCTTCTTAGATTTTCAGCCTTATCTTTTTCTGCTTTGCATGTTGGTTATTTTGATGGCAGTTTTGTTATGTATCTAAACCACTTTCTTCTTTACTTCCCAATAAAGTCTATACATGGCATTGTGCCCATTTGCTCTTGGCTTACTTTGGTTCTTATTCTGTCTCTTTTGCAACCTAAATTCCTTCTTCCCCATCTCATTTAGACTGTGGAATAGAACACCTGATTCTATCAGATGCTGCAGAGACTTGGACTCTTTCAAACGGTCCCCTGCCAGATTACCCTCAAGTCAAGCTACTAGACATCATAGACTTGAAATCACCTTTTTTCCATGCGATTCGACAGTTATACTCAGTTTTACTGAGTCAGTCGGATTATTTGAAGAAGAAGAAGAAGAAGAAGAAAAAGAAGAAGAAGAACATTCAGTGACTTTCATAGACATCTTTCTCAAATATTGATTCAGCATTTTTTTCAATATCCATGCCTGAGCTCAGTAGCATAGCATTGATATGAATATGCTTTTTAAAAGTTGTTGTTTTGTTTTTATTGTTATACTGGGGTGTGACAATGAGTGGCAAGTGTCATTCCTGCAGAATTGGTCTCACTGTTTTATCTTTGATTGTTGCATTTTTGTTGTATTAAGTTTCATTGCTTTCATGTTTACCATCCTCTCTTAAATGTATTCTTCTCCATTGATGTATTTGCTTTTTTTCTGATTGTATGCCAAAGCCTACTTCATGTTTTGCTCTTGTGGTATGTGTGAATCAAGCTAACTTTCTGCATTTCTTTCTTTCCTTGGCCTTTCTTTCTTATTTCAATAGGTACCAGCACTTCTATGCTGTTTTGTCGGCAGAAATTCATGATCATACAGTGGACTCCACTTAATTTGACATCTCATAATTCGACATTGTTCTTCATTCAACGCACTTGAAAAGTCCCTCTCCCATTGCTATATAGCTTTCATTTTCTCATAATTCGACTTTCTTTTAATTTGACATGATTGTCCTGGTCCCTTTGATGCCAAATTATCAGATTTGCACAGTAGTTTCCTTATATCCAAAAATCGCTGGCATTCCATGCGGTGCCTGCTTTGGTTGTTCTCCAGGCTGTTTTGTGGTGTTTCTTTTGTACTTTCTTTTATCCCCTATCTGTCTTGCAGTCCTTTGGGTTTCCAGGTCATATTTCTGTTAAGATCTGTGCACTTTTTCTTCCTCTTGGTGGCTTTCAGAAGGAAGTCTTGCTTGGTAAGTCACAGATCACTATTGCTCAAGTAGAAAGCCATTGTTTTTGAGTTTCCTGGGATGGCACTCATGACTACTGTAGCAGTAGTACCAAACGCTGCCCCTTATGTCCATACTTTGCCTACTTCTAGTTGTCCCCTACTTTTAACTCTAGACTATCTCCCTCATTGTGGATGAGAAATCGTTGTTCCTGATCTTTCACTCTGACAGGGTTGGACTTTTGGAGACAATGATAATTTCTTTTTTGCCATTTTATATGTAAGAAAAATTGATATAATTTTTTATCACTTTATATGAAAGTAATGAAAGCAAAATTGATGCCAGTGATCATTCTTTATTAAATTATATGAAAGCAAATTGATGTCATTGATCTGTCTTTATTCAGATATTATATTACAATTAGTTATAAGTTTATTTTTTAAGAATGTAATGTGTTTTCCTCTTTGAATAAATGATATTGCACATTGGTTTGGTTGTTTCAATAGCTGTTAGTTTTTATAAATCAATATAATTTTGCATTTGGAATAGACTCTATGAGAGTCAGTATGAGAGCTTTGATTTGTATTTAATTGATTCTGTTAATCTTCTTGTTGCTTCAAAAACAATATAATTTCAGGCACAGGTATTTATTTCTGTAGAAAGCCTCATTTACTTACTGAGTGGGCTCTCAGTAGATTTAGATCCTTTTCTAAATCTCAGAAAGTGTAAAAAGAAAATCTCATTTCAACACTTCATACATCCCTTCATTTATTCTGCATTAATCCCTTCATCCTTTCCAATCTGAATTTAGCTGCTGATGTATGTTTTTCATCCAGTACTGTAGTTGAAAATAACATGTCTATATATACTTTTAGAAGAATTAGATTAATGTGAGCTTTACCTTAGTTTCTAACCTCCCTTGTAGAGCTTGAAAAATAAAATAAAATAATTCAACATGTCAATAAATAACCACTTTTTCATCGAGAACAATTTATCTCATTTACAACATCTTTGGCATTTCATACGCCTCATAAATGTTTATTTTATTGCTATATTATATTCTAGCAGAATGTAGCTAGACTTTGCTCAATATTTGCAATTTTGCTTTGTATCCTCTTTTACTTTAATTTCTGCTGTACTTAAAGTAATTATTTCTCCAACCCTTTCAACTGTCTTGCAAAACTGAGACCTTTATTCCTCACATTTTCAAACTATCAATATACTTTCCTCTCAAACTTTCCTTCCTTATAGTTACCAGCATGTAGTTTATGAGGACACATTCATGATGTTTATTTTGGATGACACACACACACACAAAACCAAACTATTATAGTTGTTGGTAACTTTATGCCACATAACAACAAAAAGCCATGAAAGTTAACACAATGAACCCAGTCATATATACATTTTTATTGATGAAAGTTGTATTAATGTAATGAAAATCACAGGATAATGAAGGCAATGTGATTTATTACAAGGGAAATATTGTCTTTTTACTGGTGTGATCATTTCTGTAAAGGAAAACTCCAACATTAAGGAGTCATAAAAATTGATTTACTGGAACATCCAAAAAAGATGACTTTGATTTTAAAACTCATCAACTTAAATCTTTAAACATTTTCTATGCGCTTGATACTTTTTAAACGTTTTATTGATTTACTTATTAAATGTTTAAAAATCTTACTCAAAATTCTTCAGTTTCAAAGTTTAACTAGTAACATGAAATTTCTAATAATTTGTGCACATATCTCAGTGGTTACTCTTTATGAGCTGTGGAATTTCTTCTATAAGTTCAAAAAGTTTCATAAGAATTCCAAGGGAAGATATGTGAATGGTGAAGTCAGTTATTCATTGTTTGACTGGCGCTAATTATGGCACACTATACATTAATCCATGGGATATGAAGTGGCTTTTTGCAGACATTAGAAGGTCTAGCACAATTCCAGAAAAAAAAAATTAAGCTTTACTTTTATTGGTATTTCTGGTTAAATAGAACTGTTATTACTCACTGAATCAAACACATTTCAGCCAGTGTACATGGGAAGTGAAATGTAGAAAGCACCAGTATGTGCTCAATTCTCAATTGTTTATTCAAACCCTTTTTCAAAGAGTGTGTTTTTCCTAAAGAGAATATTGTGTGTTTTATACTTTAAAATACTAATAAACATTTTAATGATTCAGTCCTGTGGTCTACTTTCTTTTAATTTGGCACAATGGTTACAGGCTTATGCACTTCTTTAATGGTTCTGTGTATTTTCATGATACTAGAGACATCAAGGTAGATGTTGCAAGCACATAATACATAAAGTTACATGCAACTTATTTGTACATGTAGTAGGTTTCTTAGAAGACATGAGTGAAAAATGCATGTTAAGTGAATAGTAAAATATAGAGTGATGAGCAAAGAAATGCAATGTAATTCTTAGCCTCAGAATCTATCCTTAGGTTTAGCATCTTAAACTAGTATTGTTTCTTGCATGCAGGTCATGATATTCTACAAGAGTTAACTACAAAGTATATGTCCTATAATGAAATTTGTCTTCAGTAGAAAAAGATTATTTTATAAATCATAGTTTAAAGATACCCTAAACATTCTTAGATCTTCAAAGGCTTAAAGAAAATAACGCATTATGAAAAAATGAATTTAAAAAAAAAAGAAAAATATGCTAATGTAATAGATAACTTAAATTCAACAACAAACTATAGAACAGTAAAACTGAACACTGTATAAGACATGGAAAATTACAAGGATTTGACCTATTTGATTGGTTGACAGTTTTTGATACATAAATAAATGTTTTAAAAAGTGCAGATTTATCAAAATTTCAATAGGCATATTTTTGTGCTCGCACTTCTTTTTCCCCTCTTTGTTTCATCTCCACTGATTAATAGTCAGCTTCAATGAATGTATCAGGAGAGTTAAATCCTACAATCTGATAAATATTTATTCAGTCTGATTTCTAACATAAAACGTTTTTAAATTTACCTTTGAATAAAGCTCCTAGTTAGAAAAAGCAGCCTATAGGTTATTAATAAAAAAAAACAACTAGCATAACTTGAAATAACATTTAATGTAATTCTTAATGAATAGTAATGTGAAAATTTATTTAATGCTGTCAATGTGCTTGCTTGGAAACACTTTAGCAAGAGTAAAATTAATTGAATTAACAAAAACAAAAGTCATTCTCTGAATCCCCTTTAACTTAACAATGTACTTGCCTAGTCATACGTATTTTTACTTTCAAAGAATTTGAAAGTTATTTTGATGTGTCTCTTTTTAAGGAACAATTTCATCTATTTCATTTTTCCTAAGGATTGTTTGGTCATATTCCTTCAAATTCTCTGCATGGTGAACAGAGTTCAAAATTTGTTTTTGTGTTTTCATGTTTCAATACCTTTCTTATTTGCATGTGCTTTCTTCGTTTCAGATTGGCTTCGACCTCAAAGGACAGCAAAAGAGGCAAAAGCTGATCTGAGTAAAGAGGAAAACATTGAAATGTTAACAGAAAAGTTAAAGCAAATGGTATAATTTCTTCATAATCTCAATTCCATTTTCTGCATTTGAGCTTTTTTTAGCATCTCATTGATTTTCATCAGATGACCTAAATGTAGACGTCACTTCCTTATTATTTGAAGGACTGTCATGTAAATATAAAGATTTATACACACACAATTTCCTGATGTGTTTAAGAATAAGTTAAGTAGTAATGTATAAAAAAATGTCAGATCAGAGGCTTATTGATCTGGAATCATAAAAGAGGTTCACCAATAATTTCTTTACATACTATTTTGATCATGTCCCAGGCTTATGATTTTAATGTAAGTGAATGCAATTCAAATCAGCTTTGTAATAAATGTAGTGTGTGTATATGAAGGACCATAGCCTTGAAAAAAACGTTTTTTTTTTGTATGTGTGTCATTAACAATACTGTTTACATTTGTCTACTAAGTTTTGTGGCAGCCACTATGCAATTTTAAAACCAATCTTCTTCCATATAGATCAGCATTAAAAAAGAAAATTGACCAGGATGTGTAAGGGCTACATCCTTTTACAATTAAAATGCAAATTCAAATTCAAGGTTTGTGCAGAAAAATATCAGAAATGGTAAGTGGCCACACAAAATATTCCACCCACAATGAAGAATTAGAAAACACAATGGAAGCAGATATCTTGGTGTGACCATCAACAACAACATGTAATGGAACCAACATATGGCAAAAGTGTGCAAAAAAGCAAACAGCAAATTGGGCTTCTTGAAAAGAAGCATTTCGTCTTGTCCAACAAGGTTGAAAGAAAAAGCATACAGGACCCTTATAAGACCAATGCTAGAGTATTGTGCAAGCGTCTGGGACCCTTACACCAAAAACAGTATCAGCAAAATTGAACAAATCCTAAGACGTGCTGGCCATTTTGTCTTCAACAAGCACAATAGAGAGGAAAATCTGACAAAGCTGTTAAATGACAACAACTGGACATCACTATGTGAAAGAAGAGCCAAACAAAAGGCAGACTCTTCTTTAAAGCGAAACAGAGACAAAATGTCATTTCTCTTGACCAACTAAAAGATAATTCAAGAAAACCAAACACTTTTGTATTACCATCTTCAACTGTGAATGCCCATTTCTATTCATTCTACCCAAGCACAGTTCGACTGTGGATCAAACTTCCAACCAATGTGAGAGAAGTGAAAGACACAGAGGCATTTTTAAAAGAAATTGAAAAAATAATCGTCAGCCGCTTATAGCTTTTTTCAGCATAAGGTGACATGTCTTGTTCGGTCAACCACTACACCATGTCGGTTTATCTTCTATTAAGAAACTGTGACATTAGCTGATTGAAAATGAACTTGAACAATACTACATGCTTTGCCTGAGCCAGTTCAACTCGTGGGTAGAGGCACAATGCTGTTGAATATCTGGGGTGGTTTTTTGTTGACGTTTTGATTTCATGATGATATTGCAGACTCTTTATTCATATTATTGTTTCCGGAGTTTCATTTCTTTTAAATGAACGCTGCATTTTCTGCAAACTATTTTCTGTGAGGAATTTTAAAATGACATAGTTTATTTCATTCAAGTCTGGTCATCTGCTCTTACCAAAAACTGATTGTGCGTGCCGGAACAGAAAACATCATATCAAAATCACCATTGATGCCTTTCTTTAAGAGCTCACTGCCTGAACAGAAGCATGCTGATTTTGTTTACCCTTTTGACCACAGATAGAAAAAAAAGTCATGGAATGTTTTCATTCCTATAAAGTCTGAGATGATGCTATTAACACACTTAAGTACAAATGAACATCATAGATGTGTCTTAGTTGAAACAAAACAAAACATACTAGATGTGTTTAATGTGAAAACAAACATTCTAGATGTGTCTTATGTAAAAATAAAAAATCTGGGTGTGTCTTATGTAAAAATAAACATTCTAGATGTGTCTTATGTAAAAATAAAAAAATTCGGAGTGTGTCTTATGTAAAAATAAACATTCTAGATGTGTCTTATGTAAAAATAAACATTCTAGATGTGTCGTATGTAAAAATAAACATTCTAGATGTGTTCAAAATTTCCAATGGTTGGACATGGACATAAATGTTGAAGTTGAAAAGTTCTGTACCTCTTTTTTTTTTTTTTTACCTGCATTATATAGTGCTGTGATATTCATAAACATTGAACTAATAGCCTATTTTTTTCTTCTTTAGGAAAATGACTTAAACACTGAGAAAAAGTTGAGAATGGAAGCTGAAAAACAGGTCAGTGAAAGAGAAAGAGGGATTAGCCCTCTTTGCAATAAATTCAGAAGTTTTATTTTTAACTTCATCATTATAGCATTAATGAGAAACATGTTATGAAAGTAATGTTACGCTGGAATGGAGATATTGCTCTTTAAAAAGATGTTTTGTTGGTGACATTCTTGACTTTCAAGACACAACTTTCTTTTTAAGCCTCTTCTTTTCCTTCTTCATATACACTGACTGAGTCTTACTGGCAGTGCTGCGTTTGGTTGAAACTGTCTAGTTTAGTTGGGTTTGTTTTTTTTTCCTCTTTGCTTCAAGGTAGATAATTGTTCTTAAAAAAAAAAACTTTTGCTGGTGACCTTCTTGTCTTTCAATACACAACTTGGTTTCTACGTCGCTTCTTCTCCTTCTTCATGATCGACGCAGACTGAGTCTTACTGTCAGTGCGCGTGTTTGGCAGAAACTGCATAGTTTCATTTTTGTCACCTCGTGGTCTGAGAATAGTTGACCACAGAGAATTTCTGAAGTTATCCTGGCTACTGCTGCATTTGACAGAGAATGTGGTGTTGTTCCATAATCTTCCAGTGACCTTGATAAAATCCTTCAACTGTCAATGTCTGCCTTCATTGTGATGTCCTCATGGTGACAAATCACTGGATGAATGAGTGAATGACTACCATGAAAAATGCAGAAATTCATTAATTTCACTAGAGCTCATCCCTTGTGGGGGTTGATGGCTAAGGGGTGATCACATCTCAGCATGAGTCGAGAGTCAAGAGACATTCACCATGGTCGGTACAAGCGTGCGTGACCACTTGGGTTCGAGCCTTGCTAGTGTGCGTTCAGGCTCATAAGAGCAAGTCATCGGCATTGTGTCCTTGGGTAAGGCACTTTACTTTGCTTACCTCACTAGACTCAGGTGTGAATGAGTACCTGTCCGTTAAGACAGCGTTGTCTCTGTCTGAAAAAATGTATTTGCGCCTGACAGACTGCAAGTCTTGTTCCTAATGTTCTGTATTGCTGTTGGTCAGGGACGTAAAATGTCACTGTAAAGCGCTGTGAGCATGGCTACACCATGGAACATGTGCTATGTAAATGCCATCTGTACTTACTTTACTTTACTTACTCTAAGCGAAGATTACATTTATATTGTCTTATTTTCTTCTTCCGTTTTATGGCTACAATGTCAGTATTTACAGGTATCTCCCCAGCCTTCACATCCTTTGTTTAAGGTTTTTGTTTCTTGAGATATCTCTCTGTCTGTCTGTCTGTCTGTCTGTCTCTGTCTCTGTCTCTCCCTCTCTCTCTCTCTCTCTCTCTCTCTGACTTTCTTCCTGCCTCTCTCTGTCTGTCTCTATCTCTCTGTCTCTGTCCCTCTCTCTCCGTCTTTGTCTCTGTCTCTCTGTCTCTGTCTCTCTCTCTCTCTCTGTGTCTCTGTCTCTCTCTGTCTCTCTCTCTGTCCGTCTCTTGCTCTGTCTCTGTCTCTCCGTCTGTCTCTGTCTCTCTGTCTCTGTCTCTCTCTGTCTCTCTGACTCTGTCTCTCTGACTCTGTCTCTGTCTCTGTCTCTGTCTTTCTCTCTCT
>JAOYNN010002709.1:0-13268 GCA_025770095.1 Goniobranchus kuniei | reverse complement strand
GCCATGGACACCTCACCAGCCATTGTACATAAAGAAAGATGTAACCAACAATCACAAGAACAACAAATATAGCAAGTGCAGCAAAACAAAAGCAACAAACAATCCCGAAGCAATATAGCGCTTCTTTCACTGCATCTCAAATCACAACTACAAAGGACAGGTAACTGTATAAATTGGACAAAAGACAAACCGACACAACTTGAAAACACATTATTTGATATTACAACAGGAACAAACAATGAACACCCCAAACAATTAGAACTCACGTGAAAGCACATAAGTGAGCTGAAAAAAAAAGTACCAATATCTGTAGCTTCACATGGAAAGTTCCCATGTTGCTGAGTCCTCACAATACCATCAATTCCGCCTGCCTCAGTGTCCTCTGGTGACACGTCTTGTTGTGACTGTTGTGAGTATGCATTAGGCCTATGGTCCAATTGTGTTGGGGCGTCAATGTCAACACCGTCTTCTCGCCCCGAGATCGGACAACACATGCTGCCGCCATCTGTGTGTACACTTCTGCAAGAGACGTTTCCGTGATCATAATTTTTCTCTTGTTTTTGAGACGGGCATTTATGGTGCCGTTAAAGGTCCAAACTGTCTCCACATCCTGATGAGAGCAGGTTTTTTGCAGAATTTGAAAGTTCATTTTTGTTAAGTCTTCCGCAATAACATATTTTGTACCCGTTAAATTTCTTTTCACTTTCATCGCTTTGTCTCTAGTTTTAAGTGATGAGGACTTCACTAGAGTTGGTCGGGGAACTTCGGGTCGCCTCCGTCTAACATGGTGTGTTGCTTCTATGTCCTCACTTTTCATATCCAGGTGAAGTTTGTCATTTTGGATAGAGAGAATTTTTGTTTCTATATTCTCACCTTCTTCTCTTCTACTCCGAACATACGTAGGGTATTCGTTCTTGAATATTATTCTAATTCATTTATTTTATTTTTCAAATTGTACAATGAATACTTCATAGATTCATTTTCATCCCGAATTTCTATATTCATTTTTGTCTGTCTTTCCACCTCCCTTTTCAATTCATCGTTTTCATTTTGCATGGACATTAAGAGGGCTTTAATTTCATTTTATTGTTCTGTCAGGTCACTGATCTTTCTCAGTGCATCATTTAGAGTGCTTCTTTGTTGAGTCTGATCTTCCCCTGTCATGAAAACTGATATTTTGCATTGATTGCTTGTGCCGTCCGAGTCTGAGCTTGGCTCAAGCGCTCTCTTCTTGTTCTTACCCATCGTATAGAGCCAAATATTATTCCTCCCCGGGATAGGAAAGTATGAAGAAAACGGGGAAGTCACAATTATAACACTGATCACAACAGATTTTTGAACTTTAAGATCTCCATAAGATACGTCATCTATTTCGTTGAATCAGGCACATTGAGAAATATTCCTGTGGGTTGACGGTCACAAAAAAATCACGTCCGCCATGTTTCTTCTGGTCTGTTCTAAGAGTTAATTTTTATGTACACTTTTCATTGTTGAATGAAAATGGTGAGTGTCGTTTAGGAAGTAAAAAGAAGAGAATCCATGCCATGTAAACGAACCATCACATTTCATCCGTTGGAAAGGCACCTGGTGTAAAGCAGCAATACAAACGTAAAGAGTCAAAATTGTTTAGAGAATTGAAAAAATTGAATTTTAAAAATACAAAAAGCAGCAAATATACATACATAGCAACTGCAACAAAAGAAATATCCAAAATACATTATTCAAAACTTGACAAGCAAAAAATTTTTTATTGATATATCACAAAATGTTACAAATCAATGAACTGTTTCTCTAATTGACCAGAAAATTAATTGATAATGTCATTTTCATGCATAAATGTTTACAATGATTTCAATACAATGGGATGCAGGGGAATACTGTAACTTGTAGAGGCTAACAGTAACAGTCTTGTAATATTTTTCATTTGACGGACAATAAGCATTATCAAAATGGGTAACAAGAAGTACTAAATTCAACTAGGCAGGCACAAATCTGTTATTCAATATCAGTTTGTCAACCAAGGAAGCTTAATATCTATTCCTTAATGAAAAGTTGTTTTTGTTTGGTTTCAGTCATTGTCAGCTGATAGGTCTATGGAAGCTTGGACTTGATCTAAATTTTTATTCTGTCTTTGAGAGATAGAAAACGAAACAGATAAAGGTGATTTAAAAAATTCAACAGAAACATCATTCATGTTTCACACAATTCCATAAATAGGATACTTCGCCACTTGATCTGCAATGGAAATTGTGGGCATTGGTGGCTAAGTGGTGATCACGTCTCAGTACCAATCGAGGGTCAAGAGGTATTCACCATGGTCAACACACGAATATGTGACTGCATAGGTTTTAGGCTAGCTAGTGTGCAGTCAGGCTCATAACCGCGAGTCATCGGTATTGTGTCCTTGGGTATGCATTTTGCCTTGCTCACCTCACTCGACTCAGGTGTGAAGGAGTACCTGGACATTAATACAGCGCTGTCTCTGTCTGAAAAAAATGTATTCCTGCCTAACAGGCTGCAAGTCTTGTTCTAAATGCTCTGTGTTGCTGTTGGTCAAAGGAGTAAAATGTCATTGTAAAGCACTGTGAGCATGGCTACACTGTATAACATGCGCTTTATAATGATATCTTTTACTTTTTTATCATTTAATTAAAAAAAATAAATCCCAGCAGTCTGGAAACATATCACTGCACACAGTAAAGTTAAACAACAATAAGTCTTTAGCCTAACAGTTCAAACTAAATTACGTTCATATTGGGCAATGAATGTGAGGTTTTGACCTTCATTAAAAATATCTTAATTACGGAACTTCTGCAATGCAAAAGTAACGGGGATGCGCTTTATACCGCCATCCGCCATGGGTGAATCTGGAACAGCCCTTATAGTTTATAGTAAAATACGCCCCGTTATACCGCCAACCCAAAAGATAGATCTACCATGCCAGTGGTCCTATGACTATTACTACAACTTTTTAACCATCCAGCTGATGCGAACACGGACTTGTACAATACAGTTCATGAGAACACTGCATAATATTGCTGGAGATTTTGTGTATGTGTGACTATTATACTATGCTCTTGCCCTGCTGTTGCCAGATTTGTGTCATTAGCAAAACAAGACCATGATGTGAATGATGGACCAGTCTAGTTTACATTCCATGATGTGGGGTTGTGGCAAGTAACACTACTTCGGGAATAGCATTTTACTGTCATTCTGACACGAAGGGGAAACAAACTACATTCAATAGATTCAACTTTTCCCACCTCACTCCTACTTTCCAGTTCCATTATACCTGACAAGACAACAAGCAACACATCTTGACGATTATACTCCATGAGTTGACCAGTGCATGTAGTTTTGGTTTGGAATGCCACTGGAGCATAATATGTAGTCCTAACCACCTATTCCTCAGGTCATGTAATGATGGGGTGGAGGGGTTCACATAATAGGTCTAATAGATGTATTGGAATCGGCATCGCCATTGTATCTGTTAGCCGCATGCATCAATAAAAGCATAGCATATATATAGTAAACCTGCAACACACTCAAAAATAGATTTAAACACATCGCTGTGTGTATGCCAATCTGGACATTGTACTGATGGGTGAGTCTGTAAATTTCACCACAATGGAAGAAAAAACAATCTCACCTGTCTGTCTGATTGGGATAAAGAAAACGCAGAAGTTTAAAAAACATGAAATAAAAAATAAAACGAAACACAACTAGAAGAAATAATAAATAAGGTACCAAACCAACACAACACCCACTTATGACGAGACCATAACGCAGTGTATTTGTTGTATGCGTGCGTGTGTGTGTGTGTGTGTGTGTGTGTGTGTGTGGGAGGAGGGTAGGGGAAGCCCATTATTGACATCATGACTCAAGGGGCGCTATCCTATGTATGACATCGTGTGTCAATACAATTTTCTCTATACCGCCAAACTCCTTATACCGCCAAGATTACTGATGTCCCCAAGTTGGCAGTATAACGAGGTTTTTCTGTAGTTGAGTAGTCTTAATTCTTTTATTTTACACTTTCCTGTAATTTACTCAACAGTAGCAGACCACCATTTTTGCCGAATTATTTGTATATTATGTTTGTTTCATTTACTATAAATTGTTGAGACACGAGATTTATTTTACAAAAGAGTCTAACATTCCTTTTTTTGTTTTGTTTTAAAGTAGATTGCTATGGTTTATGGCTTCCAAAATATCCAGAATTTTACTGAGCTGTATGCATTGAACATTTGTAATCACAATACAAACCCTTAAGTCTGTACTTTTGCTGAAGTTAAAATCTAGTAAAAGGATTCTCCTCAGAATTTTCCACGTAATTTGTTCATGTACATCTGCCAGGCCAGCATATGATCTTTTCGTTGCATTTTGCCATCAAATATATTGAAGTCATGTCTCTGGAGTTTCCTCAGGAAATGATCGGTAACCATCTGAAATGAAACATGTCAAAATGTATTAATGACTAAACATCTGAAAATTACTCCCTTTAACAACTTTCCATATCTGTCAAGCAACATAAATAACGTTATAGACAGTGTGGTTTTCTTCTAATTAAAAAACAAAAAGAGGGACAAGATGAAACAAACTTTTGCCACATGGAAATTTGGAGCAAGAGAGCTGCTGGTCACTTATAATTGCACAAGTTGTTGTTGCATATAGAACAGGAATGTCATCAGCATCATTTCAGAATTGCGTACAACAATGAAAATATTATTTTGAATTCAAACTTGTTAATGGAGTAATTTAGTACTGCATAAATGGGTACTATAATGTTTTAAAACCACAAAACATCATTTCAGTTTAAAAATTAACACTATATTTTTGTTTTTCTCAAAACTGCCAAAATGGGACTTCAGTGATTGTGGAATGACACTGACAATATTTAAATGGCCTCAAACACCTAAAAATTAATGCAGGAAAGCATGAACATGGAAGTTTCCAACTCCAATTTTATCTGACAATGACCAAATTCTTGTGTCCATCTGTCAAGTCAAGTCATGTGGATGATGTGGTGACAAAAGCTATTAAAAAAAAGAGGGGAAAAGAATGTTATTGAAAAGGTGTGCGCCTCCTCTACAATCAAAATTTTAAAGAAGGAATTAGCTTGGTAAGACCTTTCTCTATTTTTCTAGCAGACATTTTACCTTACAAAAGAAGAAAATCACACAAAGATCTTAACATCCTAAATGCCTGGTAAATTAATCTTTGAAGATAGGAAGTACAGAAAAACCTCGTTATACCACCGCCCGTTATACCGTCAATCTCGCTATACTGCCAACTTTCACCTGGAACGGAACAGCTGCAATGCAAAAGTAATGGGGATGCGTTTTATACTGCCATCCGCCAAGGATGAATCTGGAATGGCCCTCATAGTTTCAAAGTAAAATACACCCCGTTATACCGCCAACCCAAATGATAGACCTGCAATGCCAGTGGCCCTGTTGACTATACCTACAACTTTTTAATCATCCAGCTGATGCAAGCAAAAACTTGCTCAATACAGTACATGAAAACACTGCATAGTATTGCTGGAGACTTCATGAATCATCTGTCTAGGTCTAGACTGAGAGGCATTAAGATAGGTCTAGTAGCCTATTGTATGACTCTGTGCGTGTGTGTGACGATTACATGCTCTTGCGCTGCGGTTGCCAGATTTGGATCATTAGCAAAACAAGGGAGTAGGGTTGTGACAGGTGGTACCGGTAAGGGAATTGCACTTTACTGTCATTCTGACACAAAGGGAGGGCGAAATACATTCAATAGATTCAACTTTTCCCACTTCACCTCCTACTTTCCAGTACATCGTACCAGACATGCAACATGTCTTGATGATTAGCCTTCTCATTGTGTTGACACGTACAACCAGCTTAAGTTAGGAATGCCACTGAAGTATAAAAACATGCAGGCCTAACCACCTATTCCTCAGGTCACGTAATGACGAGGTGGGGGTGTTGATTTAATGGTAGGTCCAATGGATGTAGGGTCTTCATGTAATGTATTAGAGTCGTGTTGTAAGCTGTTAGGATCGGGCATCAATAAATGCATACCCTAGATCGAGTAAACCTGCAACTGCAACACACTTAGAATCTATCGTAGTGTGTAGGCCCACTTCGACATTGTACCAATGGGTTGATCTGTAAAGTCTACCACAGTAAAGGAAAAAACGATCTCATATGTCTGTCTGCTCGCTATAAAGACAAGACAGAACAGTTAAAAAAACACAAAAACAATAAAACAACTAATAAACAGAAAAATCCTATGAGACCTACATGCACTCTACTTTTGTGCATGTGTGTGCATGGGGTGGGGGTGGAGATGAGTACTATTGACACCATTCATTTAAGATGAATCTAGGAGCGCTATCCTATGAATTACATTGTGTGTCAGTACAATTTTCGTCATACCACCAGACTTATTATACCACCAAGATTGCTGATGTCCCGAAGTTGGCGGTATAGCGAGGTTTTACTGTACATGTATTGTTTTTTTCCCCCCCATAAATAAGATTACAAAGTAAACTATGACTTACTGCATTTAAGAAAACCAAATTGGATTTGCCTGATAAGTCCCCTTGTAAAGATCGTGCCTGAAATAAATTAAAACACATTGATATGTTTCATTCAAGTGCTTTAAAACTTTGTATCCTTTCCCTTTGTCATTGTAATAGTGTGATAGATTTTTGCATGTAAGTACTTTCTTGTAACAGGTTATCATGTGGTCAAAATGCCAAGTAATAGTTCACATTGTAAGTAGAACCGATTTTGTTGGGCTGGATATAGTATGTATTCACAACTTGATGTCATGTATTATCATGTGTTCAAAATGCCTAGTAATACTTCTCATTGTTAGTAGCACTGATGTGGGTGACATGAATACGACTGTTTTGCCTTTGATATCATAACTGATGATGATCATTGTGCTACTCATGTAAATACGCAGAAGGCCTGACTTGATGTGTGTAGATTTATTGGCATGAGTATGAACATGCACTAAGAGAAGTACGAAATGCTGTCCCATGACCAAATACAACAATCAAAGCTCTATTACCAAGAGAACTTTTAATATGCATACAATGTAGATTTCATTGGGCAAAGTCACAACAACATTGACATACAAATTTAATGTAAATGCCAATGAAACAGAGTTAGCAACATTGTCAACAACCAACGATGACTGGAAAGAAGTGAAGAAAGTGGGCTTGCTGATATGGGACAAACAAAATACAGTAAAACTCGATTATAACAGGACCGTTGGGACCAGCACTTTTGCCCTGTTATAAGCAACTTCTGTTATATCCATTATCAAGGGTTACTACCAATAGGCCCCTACTTTCTGTTAAAACTGTACAACTTGAGATTTGCTGATCACATAATACTATTTGCTGAACATGAACAAGATTTGGAAAACATGATAAAAGATCTAAATGAAGGAGGAAAGAAGGATGGAATGAGATTAAACAAAAAGAAAAATGTATATTCCGCCATCAGCTAAGCCTTCCATTTTATAATTTACTGTTATCATTTATTTCATTAGCATATTGTCCCAGTTGTCTCGGTATCTTTAGAAGGGCATCTGTGCAAAACGTTATATTGTTTGTCCTGTTTTGTTCTTTTATTGAGTAAACCGTAACTTTTTATGTATTTCTATACATGCTAGATTCTAGATCTAGATTCCTACTCAATACTAGCATTTTTGTATTATCTTACTGACATAAAGCTACTGCTCCCTGTAGGCCAAAGACAGATGTAGCATGTACGCATAAATGGCTAGAGGCAAAAACAAGCATGCAACAAATAAGTTTGAAAATATCAGGGATTGACACGTCCGCAGACTTTGACATCATCGACAGGCACATGCTACTGGATATATTCGAAATGGTTGACGAGGATAGACTGAGAATCATACGTTTTCTCTTGAGCAACACAGATGTAAAAACGAAAATAAGTGGAGCAACAGATCAAAATTGGTAGTTGAGTAACGTGACAACGCTACGCGAGACAGCCTCAGTCCTATACTTTATACCATGTACTTGGAGCATGCAATGAGAGCAATAAGATCAATTATACCATCACCCACCACCGACTGTGAATAAGAACTGGCTTTGGAAATTATATATATGCAAATGATGTGGACTTTGTGAAACTACAGTATGTTAAACATAGACAGACAGAATTTAGAGTCATGGAAAGAATGGATAACACTTTGAAAAATGCTAATAAAGTGGGTGCACTCATCTAAGATAAGGAAGACACCGAGAGAAGGAAGCAATTGTTAAGTGCAACAAACTCATAAATCTTTGGATATAGCCTCTGAATGAACCTCAACAAAGAAAAACAGCAGTACTGGTCATTAAAAGGAGCATTGAAAAACTATTTTAAGGTTTCAAAGAACAGATAAGACCAGAAAAGAAATCATACATGCAAAAACAAATAAATGCAGAAGACAAAGTAGACAAAACAAAATCTATGAAAGGACAGTGGAAGGACGAATTGCCAGGATGAGCAGCATTAAATGGGCTAAGGTAACATCAGGATGGCATATCAAGAGAGATAAAAAGAATAAAGGCAGACATAGATGGAGAGATGACGTCCAGAAAATAGGAAGCAGCCACTTGATGACAGCATCACAGACCTAGATGGAGAGATGACATCCAGAAAATAGGAAGCAGACAGTTGATGACAGCATCACAGACCTAGATGGAGAGATGACATCCAGAAAATAGGAAGCAGCCAGCTGATGACAGCATCACAGACCTAGATGGAGAGATGACATCCAGAAAATAGGAAGCAACAAGTTGATGACAGTATCACAGACCTAGATGGAGAGATGAAATCCAAAAAATAGGAAGCAGCCACTTGATGACAGCATCACAGACCTAGATGGAGAGATGACATCCAGAAAATAGGAAGCAGCCAGTTGATGACAGCATCACAAACCTAGATGGAGAGATGATATCCAGAAAATAGGAAGCAGACAGTTGATGACAGGATCACAGACCTAGATGGAGAGATGATATCCAGAAAATAGGAGGCAGCCAGTTGATGACAGCATCACAAACCTAGATGGAGAGATGATATCCAGAAAATAGGAAGCAGCCAGTTGATGACAGAATCACAAGACAGACGTGTGTGGCAAGAAATGTGGAGGTAATCTGCCAGCATTTGCATAAAAGACTAAGAAGGAAGAAAAAACAAAAAGGAAATAGGTTACAAATCAAATTTTCCGTTTTCAGTGAAATTTCAGTTAAATTATTAAATTTCAATCCGTAGTCTACTAATATTTATAAAGGAAGAAGATAGACAAAACTACTTCAGGGACTTAAGTCATCACAAATAAAATGAGTTAATATCTGACTTCAAACATTAGATTGTTTCGGCAGTGATCTTTCAAAAGTACACTGAAGACCCTACCTTTTCCAAGTGTTGATTAGCCACACTCGCAACATCAAATATAACATCCTTCACTTCCTGAGATGTTTTTCCTCTAATGATGTCTTCTTGAGAAACTTTATGCTGTAAAGAAAACAAAAAACATTTTCATTATCATCAAAATTACAGAATATATTTTGAAGTCTCATTTTAATACATTTTAGTCACAATATTTACCAATTGTTCACATAATTATTTTCCATTAAAAAAAAAAAAAAAGTTAATGAGGAATATCTATTGACCCTAGGACCCACAAAGAAAGAACAAAATGGTTAATATAAAATAAGTCTAAAAGGGGACATAATACATACTGGCGATCAAAAGAAAGTATACAGATTTTTCTTTTTTAATAACTGGACAGAATGTGAACATAGAAGCGCAAATTTTGCACATGTTCTTGTGAGCAGTATTTACCGTGTCACTGCGAAAACGAATTACAATGCACATATTAGATTGCTCACCACTGGAGTCACATGCAAAATTGACATATTTGCTTTTCTTGGTCAAGAGACAATCAACAGTTATTGCTTTTTGCAACACAGTCAATCTCTATCAACTTCTACAGCGATATCACTTTTTAATACGACACATTTCATTATGTTTTTACAGTTGTAGGCAGTTAAATATTCACTAACCCTGAAATTTGATTTTACTTTTCAAATGCCTCACCTCTCGTCAGAAGAACTTGCTCATGCTATCGGGCATCTTGAAGCTAGCATTTCAATAAAAGAAGTGTCAAAGATATTTCATCTAACAAGGAGGACTGTACATCTTTACAAAGACATTTTTAGGAAACAGAAACAGTAAGTGGCCGATGTCAAAGAGGCAGATCCCGTATCACTACACAAGATGAGGACAATTACATTAGGACTAGTCATTCATGCTATTGATTCCAAAGAACTATTCAAACAGACGGACATTTTCCTGGAAATAATCCAATCAGTAGGAAGACAGTCCAGCGTCGTCTTCTAAAGCATAATACACTGGTACAAGAGCAGGTGGCTGACTGCAACGTTTATTGCTACAACCATATCATATGCATCTATGCTTACAATTGGGCAAATATCCATGTTACTTGGCTAAGAAGGCAGTGGGTCAGTATTCTGTTCAATGATGAATCGCAGTTGGTGTTTGGACGGCATGACGGTAGGATGAGCTGTAACGTAGAGTGAATGAATGATAATATGAGCAATCATCTATTCTTTAGGCATCCCACGAAGGCATGCACAGGTAATGGTTTGGGCTGGAACTACAACAACAGCAGATCATCGCACACCCTTTGTCAGTTATAGTGCAAAGACCATTCACAGGTCAAAGATACACAGAGAACATTCTACAGACTCATGATGTCTGTTTTTAAGACAGCTGGAAGGATTTTTACAGAGCGAGAGTTACACATGTTTCTTACATTATAATAGCATTGATCTTTTAAATCCTTGGCCCACTGTGTCCCCAGATCTCAACCCAATTGAATGTGCATTGGAAATTCTTGGACGTAGAATGATTGTCATGGCCCCTGACACACAAAATAGTGATAAACTCTTTTAAGCACCATCCATTGCATGTAATAACATTCCATAATGCTAAATTGCTTTATTCATAAGCTCAATAAGGTACAGATGTCAAGCTGTCATTGCAAGTCATGAGGGGCATACAAGTTATTAGAAGGCAAAAAACGCATTGTAACATTTTTTTTAGGGATCTGCTATCAAGCTTTGATTGTTTCAACAAGTAATTTAATTTATACAGATTCAAATGTCACCATATTTTACACAAATGTGCCAAATTATTGTATGAAATGACTTTACTAGTACTGCCTTATTTGTTATGTTTTTTCTGTCAGTGATCATGTGTAAAATTGAATGTACACTTTCTTTTAATCACCAGTATATATGCAAATGAGTGACATGCAGGGATGTAAATGCAGGATGAAAAAAATTCTGATATATCCCTCTGCAATAATATAATAGAGAAGTATAACAAAATCATACTAGCAAATATGAAAGAAATTTAGGAGAATATTACTTAACGTATATGAAAAATTCTGAAATAAGAAAAAATCCTGAAAGATTTACATCCCTGCACATGAACACTGTTTTAGTTGCTGCAATGAAAACTTGATTTCTGTTCATTGATTAAAAACCGAAATTCTTTCCCACCTCAGCTAGTTTGTCCAGTGGCAGGTAGACGCATCTTCTAGAAGCATGGAATGGCACAGCACGCAGGATGGTGACGATACCCTGAGCCTTTCCTAAATGGCTGGCAGCATGATCTGTCTGAACATTTTTTATTCCTGGAACAAAGAAATTGTATTGTCAGTGTGTCAGTGCGCATGGCTGGTTAAAATAATTTGGTTTATTATTTCTTGTCTAAGGATACATGATTGAAGGGTACTGATAAAGTACGGTAGTCTACTTTAAATTACTGCTGTGGTTGACAGAAAGTGGCATTTTGTTCCATGCTCTTTGAGTTTGGGGGGAAAAATAAATGTAGATGCCTGGTTGTTGGTCTGTTTGGATTAAAATCTTATCTGTGTAGTCAAATGTTATGGAGCCCATATGTACATTTATAAAATATTATGAATCTTATTCTAGTGCACTGTTATATTTCTGCCGTTTTCAAATAAAGAGCAGCAATTACAAAATTCTCCAAAAATCACTTTTTTGTGTAAAACGGTAGTTTTAAATATGATCTTAATATTCATAACATCCATGTTCAAAATTAAGCAATAAATGCTCGTATATCCCCATTTTTAATTGCAAGTAAAGCAGCACTTGAAAATCTTCCTTGTTAGCTGTCAAACAAAAGGCAGCAATTGATGGCCAGCCCATCGCATTGCATGCAAGAGAGCAGCTTCTACACAACAAGTCATTGGCTTTTCAGAGAAAGGCAGTGTTGACAGCAATACCATCTCCCTTACAATACGATGGCCATAATCACTGGCTTGACCAGAGCCTTTGCAAACAAAAAGCTGCAAGTGAAGACAGGGCCCGTAACAATCGCTCGTAGGTCGATTCTTATTGGGTGTTCCACTCAAGCGGATTTAAGTGGGTGGATCTTCCTTTGATCTTCGCTCAAAAGAGTGACAAGGTAATAAAATTAAAAGGCCGCCGCTTCATTTTGATTCTTTTGTCTATGCATCAGGATTAGCGCAATCATTCGTTTTGTCATTTGTTATGATGCCGTTCTTTGAAAATCTGACATGCTGCTTCATTCATGAAAACCAGCTTTGATTTCATTTTGATGCTTCACAAAACAGGATTATATTGGTGTCTGTTTCTGGTTTTGCTTTTTGTGTTGTTTTGTTTGTTTGCTGTTTGTCGGTTTTTGTTCTTTTTTTGTTTTGTTTTGTTTTGTTTCTTTGTTTATTGTTCTTTTTTGTTTGTTTTTTGTTTGCTATTTGTTTTTTGCTTTTTTGGGTTTTTTTTTGCTTTTCTCCCCCATATATGTTGTTATGTGTGAAAATAGTATTAGTTTTTATGAACATCACAGAGTAGGCCTAATTATGAATTTGTGTGCGACCAATGCATTACGCTTTTCACCCCATCTATCTCGATTCCACTCACTCTTTAATAATATCTCCCTAATTGCAAACTAACTACTAACATTCTCTTTCTCAAGCACAACCCTCTCCCCCCCCCTTTCCTCTCTCTTTTTCTGTCTGTCTGTCTGTCTCTCTATCTCTCTCCCCCCTCCCCTCTCTCTCTCTCTCTCTCTCTTCTCTTCCTCTCCTCCTTATTCAAATAATACAATTTTTCCCTCAGCTAACCATCACTCTCTCTCTCTCTCTCTCTCTCTCTCTCTCTCTCTCTCTCTCTCTCTCTC
>JAOYNN010002598.1:0-13270 GCA_025770095.1 Goniobranchus kuniei | reverse complement strand
GAATGTTAAATTTACGCAATTAAAAGTAACAGCGGTACTTTTAATTTAATCTGCAAGGAATGTTTGGTATACATATCCAATCATTTTTTAAAAATCTAAAGGTAAGAAAATGTTTAGCAGCTTGGAATTACAACTAAATGACAATAACGATATTCCTCCTTTGGAAATAAGAAAACAAAACACTGAGCAGATCCATGCCTATAAGCACCTAAGCCGCATCATTGATGATAAGCTCACATTGGGCAACTTATATTGAAAAAGTGAAAAGTAAAGTTAACAAGCATCTGTATTTTGTAAGGGAACAGGGGCAATTTAAAGTAGATAAGATATATAATAAAGTGCAGGCTGGTATTTGGAGCAGCCGCTCAAACTTAAATGGAAAAAACAATTTCTTGGAAGCAGAAATTTTAGTGTATAATTGTCCCTTTAATGGAACGAAAATTCAGGAATTTGTCAAATACAGACACAGATAATTAAGTGAAAATTGCACTGGTGGCAAATCTTACATAAAAAAGTTTGCGTTCCTAAACTTATTTAAGTCTGATAGGTCACAGCGTGCAGCAGTTTCAAAAAGAGACGAGATCAAACAGACATGAAAGATACATATCTTCATAAGTACCAAAACAAAGCATCATTTAAATTCTCTTTCACCTTTTGGAGTAAGACTTTTAAACAAACATTCATTTCAAGTTTGATTATAAGTGTTTCCATGATGCTTATGTCATATTTATACAGCCATTATTACCCAATACTGATCACACCATTTGTTTTTTTTTACTTCAATTTAAATGTGTTTGTGATAACACGTCTGAAAATGAATTTCCTCTTGGGAGGAATAAAGTTTTGTTGAATTTGTATTTGAAAAAAGACAAAACGTCAAAATAAATAAACAGCACTAAGCCCCAGAGGGTTACAACAATTAGCCAATAAAGTACAAAGCGTAGCTTAAATAAAAAAACAACAAAACAAAAAACAAAAAAAACAACAACATATAATAAAAATGGTGAGATTTGAGAGGAAGAAGAGAAGGGTGGGAGTTCTGCCAAAATCCTCCAGAAACAGTGACTTGTCAGGTCTACATCTATCATCAATAAAAAAAAAAAATCTACATGTATAAAGATAATCAAATATTAAACATTAAAAAAAAACACCCACAGAAAGCATACACTGAACGTTCATACTTTATTGACAAGACTTCAATCACTTAAATTTTGACAAAACGAGAAAAACAAACATAATTGATATTAATGTTTTGTTGTTTAGTTTTTGCTTTGTTTGGGGTGTTTTTTTTGGGGTGGGTTTTTGTTTGTTTTTTATTTGGGGGAGGGGGGGGGGGGTTGTGCTTATAAAGTCATATTGAAGTTCACATCTGAAAAGTGAGATTGCAATTATCTGAAAATTATTATTTGGAAGTTACCTTCTTTCCCTGTGAACATATAAACACACACTTATTGTGTGTTACGGGATGCAACTGTTATACAGATAACTGGTGGCAGACATGCAGTATAAGTCCAGTAAACTAAAATGTTTATGATATTTGGCGGGTTGAAATTTTAAATATATCACATTAGTCAAATAAGTTTCTTTTTAAAATGGGTGAAGTTAATCCTTCTCTAAAGGTGAGTATACTTAAGACAGTTGAATGATGAAAACAGTTCACAGCCATTTCATTACTTCATTTCCTATTCCACATGTTGAGTCCAATTGATCAAGTACCACTGTTCAAAATTAGGCAACTGACCTTCGTTCTCATATATAATAAGAATAACAATATTCATAAAGCGTTTTTCCCTGGTGGCTCAAAGCGCCAAAGGCGATATACTGCATACGTCTTTTTTTTTTCGTGAGCGTCTTTTTTTCGCGAATTGCAGATGAAAACATTTCGCGAGCTATTGGGTCGGTACAAGTATTTTTATTACTTTTTATTGACAGTGTAGTTAATTTTCCTCTTTCTCCTTTTTTTTGTATGTGATGCATTGCGCAAACAAGATCTAGTACACAAGATGTGATTTACGCATTCACGTGTAAAACGGTGAGAATATACTTCGGCTCTAGTGTATTATTACAATTACTAACAGACACAAGCAACACAGTAGCCTACTGCTTGTTTATCAGATGGAAGTAGTTCTACGCAACAAAAGAGTGTGCGCTCTCTCTCACTCTCCACACAGTTACAAAAGGCAGCTGAAAATAGTACTATTATGGTTTGGGGTTGATCCAATTGCTACCATCCTTGCTAGTACAGTAGTCCCTGCCAAGTGTGAAAAGGGCAAATTTTCACATGCTATTTATTTTTGCATAAGTATGTATGGGTGTATGTGGTTGATAAATGTTATCTCAGTGTGTAATTTCTTATGTTATTATTATATTATTGTACTGTGCTTTTTGGCTTGTTGCTATGATGTAATATGTAAGACAATGTACCATTAATGGACAATAAACTTGAACTTGAACTTGAACTCTTCCTCGCGAAAATACACCCTCACCAAAAAAACCAGCTGTATACATTATATGATATAGATTAGCCCACATAAACTTTGTGTTACTCGTAGAGCGCAAATTCAGTCAAAACTTTGTAGTTTGTTGCTCTGGATCTAAGTAAAGTTGACTGGAGAGCATTTTAAAGTTTCTTAAGATACTGCTGCATCTGACAGAGGGTGGCATGTAGTGCCGAGAGGGAATCCAGATTCAAATTTGGATAACCCATTATCTTTTCTGACTTGGATATCCAGTTTAGAGGCCTGACCCGTTTCGAACCAGATTACGACTTGAATTTTGAGTTGCTTTCATGATCTAGATCTACAGGCTGATCCAGATCTTCAATACTCTCCCCACTTTCTTCCTCTCTTCATGTTTCTCGCATGTGTTGTGACCAGCAGACCCATAAGTATGGCTTTTAAACTAAAATTAGGCCATGTAGCATAAGCCAAAATTGTGCACGCTTTGACAAAGCTCTCACTCTCCAGCATGAACAATCCAAATTGTAGAATCGAATCAGTGAGTTGGTTTCAAATCTAGATCGCGTTGGCCATGCCACAACCTAAAATCCGAGTTAAGATCCAGTTATTTAAATCTGGATAACCCGAATATCCAATTCTTCGAAAACCCAGTCTCTGCCCAGCACCAGTGGAATGATATTCGGGAAAAATGAGTGTTCTGTTCCATTGATTTGTGGATTGAAATGCTTGTCCATAAGCTACTAGTATAAAAAAAAGCTCTTACACTAAGGACAAACAGATCTGTGGACAAAACCAACACAGCCTATCAAAATTCATGTAAGGGGAGTATAACATACAATTTTAAGGAAAACGATTTGACAAAAGTGTAATATTCTTGGCTGCTTGTGACTAAATTTCAGCATGAATCAGAAAAATCAGAAACAAATGTAATCACATGATTCATTGTCTGGTATCGATCTATACCAAAACATACAACAAAACAAACAAAAAAACAAAAAAGTGAATCCATGTTTTTTATGTCTGTAATGTTCAAATGAAAAACAATAAAAACAAAACAAAAAGAATAATGAAAAAAAAAAGAAAAGTGGAATGACATGTCATATAAAGACTGAGATTCACATTCATGTGGTGCGAGTAATAAAATATGATCATGATTTCCAATTAGCAAATTTTCATATTCTACTTTTCTCCTTCTTCTTCTTGGATCAAAACGTAAAGAGGCACACCGCAAATTCTGTTTTTATCCTATAAAGTAAAGTGTAGTCAATCAATCAATATCTTTTTCTTCTTCTTCTGCCTTTCACCATCTTTGGAGTGGCCATAGCAGTCTATCATTTTAAAGGCTAAGAATACTAGTTTTGGGTCAGAGGGTTTTATGACAGATGCTCCTCAACAGCAACTGTGCTCGGAGAGTTGAGACAGGAAAGATAGGGGAAGGGAAAAGATAGGAGTGAGGGGAAGGGGGCAAGAACTAATTTTGTCTGTGCAACAGTCTTCCAGCCAACTCTTTATTTTCATGAATGACAACTGCCAAAGGTTCATTTTTTTGTCTTTACATGCACAGCTTTCTTTTCCTTATTTTTACTTAAAATTTTAATCAGATTATGAAAAAAGTAACTCAGCCCCTTAACTGCCAAGGATATATCACTATGGTAACATCCATGTGCCGGGGTTTCATTGAGCCAGGCAACTCTTTCACTAAAAGTAGACCTAGATCTAGACCTAAATCTTTTCTTGAAGCTGTTGAATCTAAACTTTGACTAATCTAGATCTAGTTGCCTCCTGCCATCACATCTTCATGCCTAGCTAGAACGTCTTCGTTAGGACTAAATCTAGATCTAGAGGTGTTGCTGCTGGTTTCTAGATCTAGAGCTTCAACAATGCATTGAGGCAAGAAACCATCCTCCTCATCACTTTCCTCACTACTAACCTCATCATACAAATTGGCATGATCACGGTCAGGCATTCAACACTTTTTGTACGGCTTCAACAGCTGTAAGCAGTGGGCGATAGCTTCTTTGTCTCTCTACCATTGTAAGGAAATATCGAGATGACGTGTCGATAGATCGATTGAGAAAAATAACTCTACTAATGTTTTGCTGACACAAAGAAATAATTATCAACTTTACTAATCCTTCCCAAACGTAATGAAAGAGATTTATGCCGTGATTTCTTTCAAAACTAGAACAAGAAGCTTTGCGTCATCAGCGCGTCGAATCCATGGGCCTATGGCACATAGGGTAAAAATATAGGCCCGTGGATTTGACGGGCCTATGGTAGTGAAGCGGTTAATAACAAAAAACAAAACAAAAATTTCCATACTATTCAGCCTGGAAAAGGATGAATAATTACATTCTGGCTCACAAAAAGTGGATAAAAAGCCACAATTTGAAAAGAAATCAAGTTCATAAGTGACTATATATCTTATGTATCAAAAATAATTGTTACATATATAAATATAGAGTGATATGGTATATCATTCTAGAATACACTGCTACTCCATGTAAATGTCTTCAACAAGTTGATTTTGATATGCCTTGTAGTTTCTTATGGTGATTTTAAAACAAAACCAACATAGACACAAGACACAAATATGTAAAGTGTGCTGAATCATCAATGGAGAGATGAATCACATGGTGTATATGATTGTTTAAAAGAACACATCAAGACAGGAATGTAAGAAGAATGTAAAGTACTCTGTGTCATGGCAATAATTATTAACTTTAAACGGGAAAATTTTAAAGACATTTCCACCTCATGGTCTCACGGCTCTATGTCAGTTAACAGAGTATTAGAATAAAATAAAAGGAAACTGAAGCTAAATTTTCATGAAACACTAAATCTTTGGAAAATGTCATTGAAGAGCGGTTTTCCAAACTCAGTATCCCAAATTCAAAATTTTATGAATTTTTTCAGAAAAGTCAACTCATACAGAATACAGAGGAAATTTTTTTAAAAGTTTAACACATAGAAATTCTTCTAATCTGAGTTTTCTGAGCACATTTTATTAATTTTTCTTGATTCTTGTTGTTGTTTTACAAAGCTAAAAACAAGAATGAATTTTTTCATCACAACTGTACTTACCGGAACTGGGTTTTGGAAAAACTCTCGTCAATTACAAAGAAATATTTTGTAATATTTCTAAACAGTTACATATATCAGTCTAACTAAAAGACAAAGTTAAAGTTGTTTGGTGCTACACATTTGCTTCACCTGCAATAAAATTTAAACATCATAATAACATGGTAGACCAATGCACAGATTCAAACATATGAAAAGAATAAAGATGCCTAGAGAAATATCAAGCTGTTTTGTGATTGGTTAAAAGAACAAAACAAAACAGGAATGTAAGTAGAACAAAAAATTCTTTTAGTACTGACATGAAATGACATGAAATAGGCAAAATTGAAGAGACAAATACTGACTATAAATATAACAGATACAGGTAATCCTGTTAGTTTCTCCTGTGCTAAAATACATATATTTCACCTAAGGGCTACATGTCTATTACTAGAGTTGTACAATAAAACAGAGGCACAAAATTCTTGTATTAATGAAACAATTCCATTGCAAAAGCTGATCTACATTCAATCCCAACACCTATCACACCTGTGACATCTTTAAAAATATGTTTATTATATAAAGAGGCAAAATTTGGCTTAGTAAGAATCATTGTTATACCAAATCCAAAAATCTGACAGAAAATTGGAGCCAAAATTGTGCATAAGAGTATAGCTTTGGACAACACAATGACAAAGAAATATTTTATCATATTTCTAAACAGTTGGATCAGTCTCACAAATACACAAAGTGAAATTCATTTGCCCCATATGTTTGTTTCACATTCACAAGCAATAAAATTTCATCATCATAAATCAATGAAACAACATGGAGATTCAAACATGAAAAGGATCAAGATACATAATGAAATTTATTATCTGGTAGCCTACATTGTTTGGGACTTTTTCTTGTTTTCTACATAACACTTTGTTTAAAAACAGGATACATATGTTTGAAAATCAAACGATTCACAACCATTACTCTAGACAAAGTGGTGGAAAATCTGCATCAAATTGTCCTCAACAGCAATATTTCCAGCTCTCTTTAGAACTTTCAATATCCTGCAGATTATGAAATTTCCAATTGTGGATCAAATGTTAAAAACTACTTTCAAAATTCCACAGATTTTGAAATTGCTAGTTCTAGATCAAATGTTAAGACTTTCAAAATTCCACAGATTATGAAATTGTCAGCTCTAGATCAAATTTTAAGACTTTCAAAATTCCACAGATTATGAAATTGTCAGCTCTAGATCAAATGTTAAGACTTTCAAAATTCCACAGATTATGAAATTTCCAGCTATGGATAAAATGTTACAAACTTTCAAAAGTCTGCAGATTATGAATTTCCAGCTCTGGATAAATGGTTAAAACTCAAATTTCCACAGATTAAGAAATTTCCAGCAATGGATCAAATGTTACAAACTTTCAAAATTCTGCAGGTTATGAAATTTCCAGCTATGGATCAAATGTTAAAAGCTTGCAAACTTCCGCAGGTAATAAAATTTCCACCTTCAAATTCTGCATTTGGGAGAGTCAATCTAGAACGTGGTTTTCTTCAAGCTGAAAACTTCTCACAATTCCACAGATCATGAAAACTAATAAGCATTGGTATCCTCTAAAATAACCACCTGATAAGGTGAGCAATCTGGCAAATTGATAACACCACAAAACCAGCCATAGAATCCTTTCTCTCCATCCCTTATCTCCATTTTCCAGCGTAACCAAGACCAAGAGATTTGGATGAAGGAGGCGACCAGTGCTAAGATACACGATGACAGTCCGACCAGGAGGGGAAATGACAAGATAAGAACTGGGCAGATGGTTATGCGATGGATGATTGATTTTTCTTCACTAAAATATATGAACAAATTATACCAAGTCAAAGATCCATTGTAAAAAGACAGACAAATGGAGATTAAAAGAGCCACAGGGATACAGAGAAAAGACCAGAGAATGATATGGGGGCCCTGTCGCAGGCCAAGGTCACATTCTTCTTTGTCATGTTTTCTGATGTCTTTTGATGTGAGACGTTGATATTCTCTCTCGGTCAATTCTACTTCCACCTGAAATAAATACAGAGAAATAAAATGTTCACTAAATAGCACAAACAGATTATCTTAAACTTATGAATTGCCCCCTGTAAGTAAAATCAATTACAGTATACATTTGTAATGATTGTTTGACTTAGTATCCTTACTCAAGTAAATAAACTTATAACAGGGTTGCGTAAACCATGCTGATGTCTTATTTTCCCTGGCACTTCCAAGACACTTTTATTAGAAATAGATACAATCATGATCATAAGCCAAGTTCATCGAGGGGGCAGATCAGCGTCAACTGTTATCCGCCACATTGTACATGATTCCCAGTAAACAAAGCTATGCAGTTCTATTTTCTGGACACAACCATCGAAAAGTAAAGAGGAAGACCTATCACAACCCTCCCGATCACAATAAACAATGATCTCAAAAAGATTAAGGAAAGTAATCTCAAACCTAGAGGAAACTACAAACATTGTCAGCAGTAGGCAAAAGTAGCAGTCAATAACAAGAAGAATCAAGATTGAAACCAACGATCCAATATCTGTCCACCTTGTCAGCACAAGGTCTTAAATCTCTTATAAATAATTGGGAACAGACAACAACGTCTGTCACTTTCCTCTTCAATGGTAGGCCTACACTGTTCACCAAAGGAAAGTTAGTCTTAATAAAACTGAAAATTTTCAGTTTCATGAATATTATTGGTATTCCTTCAATCCATTGAAACATAGAGAGATTTATTAAAAAGAAAATGGTGGGGTGCTACTGTTAAGTAAATAAAGGGAAATAATGGTAAAATATTAAAAATTGTGAAATCAAACTTACCTGAACGTGGAAAATTTATAAATTATACATTACATGGTTTCACCACGTTCAGGTAAGTCCCTACTAGAAGCCTTTCATGTCTATGTGACTGTTTCGTCAGCATGTCCTTGTGTGTTGTCTGATGAAGGGTTAGACCCGAAACGTCGCATCTCCTGTCTCGTCTTCACGGTTGAGTTTCACAATTTTTAATATTTTACCATTATTTCCCTTTATTAAAAAGAAGCGAAACAATACAAACCACCTGTTCACATTTTCAAACTCTGTGTCTTCACAGCTTCCTGTTACTAATATGCTAGGTTAAATTCTTTGATTTCGCTAATTAAGCTAGCTCCCGGTAAGCTCGGTCAGTAAAGCATTGGATTTTTAATCTGACGGGCAATGGTTCGATTCCCTTAGTGGCCATTTTTCATTTTTAGTCTGAAAGGCAGTGCATGATGCGTTTGATTTAAAGAATTACATTCATTCAATTATGTTTTGGTTTTTGTTTCCTTTTTCAGAGATTATATTTCTACATTATCTAAAATTCAGGATTGTTTCTAACTTTTGTGCATAAAAATCTTCTACATGCAATTGAGCAGTAACTGTTCCAATTAGAGTAACTTACACAAGGTAATTGTGTTTGTGAGAGAGGCAGAGAAATAGTTGGTGTAATTCAATTCATCAAGTGTAAGAGGAGAATGTTGTTCTTTATTTCTTATAAGACTCTCCCTTATGTTCATCATGGGGAGGGCCGTGCACCTCTGCTGGTAAGCAAATAAGTAGAGATACAGCAGAGCTTGGAAATAACGAGTTTGACGGGTCTAACCCTAAATTACTCGCTATTTCCGAGTTCTCCCTATTTCCGAGTAGACTACAATAGTCATGAAAGGCTGTACAGTAGCTTGAAGAAAAAGCTTTAATATTATGCTGTTGGTTATTGGCCATAATTACAAAACAAACAATGAAAAGGCTAGGCTAGAATATTGATGATGTGCATTGAACCAGTCAAAGGAAGGAAAATGAGCTAGAGGAAGTAAAGTTTAGTGACTAAACCTGGGAGTGCATGTATGTTTGTACACACTATGAGTGTTGATGTTTGATGTGTGCAAGTGCGATGCTGATAAGGCCTAAAATTCTGATACCTTAGACTATGAGTTAGCTTAGGGCTGGCTGAGCTATGGTAGGCAAGATCTAGATTCTATGACATCAATACACTGTAGGACTATCGGTATATGTATCCAACTACATGTAAACAACACTCCAACTCCAATGACCCTGGTCCAAAATTAAAAATTAATAAACAAGACGAAAATGACCAGAAGACTGTAAATAATTTTAACAATTTTTCCGATGTTTCAATACCAATTATTTTTTCTAATGTAGATATGTTAAATAACGAAAAGTTGTCAGAGCTCAAAATCAGACTGGAATCATTAGGAAAAGAAACTGAAGTTAATTGCCTTTTCAGAGATAAAACCCAAGTATTTTCACTTTGAACAAAATGTAAATGAGTATCAGATTGAAGGATATGAGATGGTAACAGCGAACCTCAGTAAAACTGAAGAAGGTAGAGATGTGATTATTTATGTAGACAAAGACAAAAAAATCTACAACTATATCCATGACGGATGACCTTATAGAATGTATATAATGTACTGAGTTTATGACCAGAGGTGATGACAAGCTACTCGTTGCATCTGTGTATAGAAATCCTAATTCCAGTGAAACAAATAATCAATAACTATGTGGCTTATTGAAAAAAGCTAAGTACAGTGGTCTCCGCTTAACATCCACCCGTCTTACATCCACATCCCCCTAACATCCACATTTCTCCAGGATACAGATTTTTTTCTTTAAAAATAACCCCTCTAACATCCACATTTTCCTCATTACTTCGTCTAACATCCACATTTTGGGAGAACGTTGAATTATATTTTCCTTCCTGAACGACAAAAAAAAAGATCGATAGCCTGTAGGGCCTACATTTCAGACGTGCCTGTCCACAACAAAAGAAAATACTTGTCACCATTTCACACACAAACCATTCATATAGACAACGACAACAGGTAGGTGATGACACCAGTCAAGACCCACCCCTCCACCCCTACACATTGATAAGGCTTAACTCTTTTCAGGCATGTCAAATAAGGGGAATGCATAATGCTAACCATCTGGCCAGCGATTAATTTGCCTATAAGCTTACAAGCGCTGGTCAGTGTGAGGAGATGGTGCCAGTTCGTCGTCCAAACAAAAGAAGGCAAGATTTCAACACCATCCCGTCCTGCCTTGCCCACCCACTGAATGTAGCAATGTTACATTGTTGCTTTTCACTGTCCATCATCTTTACCAAATTTTATTGGCACAGACAATGATTGACAGATAAGCCAAACAGTTCTTACAATGACATTGGCCGCGCCTTTTCTTTAGAATTGTGCATTCTACATGGTAAATAGGCCGCTCCCGTGCCCTCCGTTTTACATCCACATCCGGCTAACATCCACATTTCTCCATCTCCTGAGGATGTGGATGTGAGCGGAGACCAATGTACAAGCAAATATAGTCATTTATTTATATGTGGTGATCTGAATCTCCCATATATTGTCTGGCACAATAATATGACTACGGAGAAAGGCCCTGGAGATGTAAACTTTGAGTTTATAGAAAATGTCAGAGACAGTCATCTTTATCAACATATTTTAGATCCTACTGTCGGCCTTCAACAATTGACTTACAATGTACTATTTAGTAGTGAAGAAGGCATGGTAGAAAACATTGAAATTCATTCACCCCTTACAAAAAGTGATCATGCAAATTATCGGATTTGACTTTAATGGCTATGCTCATAACCAAAACATGCACAAAGTATAATATGAATATGACCAAGCAAACTAAACTGAAATGATACGCCTATTAGACTTGGACTGGGACATTCTAATCACTGGCAAACCTACAGAAGAGCAGTGGACTCTCTTTAAAAATAACCTGCAGTACGCAATAAACAAATATGTCCAACAATGATGCCGAGATTTAACAAGGCAATTGGCAAATCACAATCTAAGCTTGGCAAGAAAGTAAAAGCAAAAATAAAGAGAAAGCAAAGGCTTTGGAACAAACTATGTCACTCCCCGATGAATGTAGAAGATTAGAGTATAACAAAACAAGAAATCAATTCCGAAGGATGAGCAGAGAGAGAATTCATGCATTGGAGAAAAGCATTGCCCAACAAGTAAAATCAAATCCTAAAAATTTCTATGTACAGACAAAGACAAAAATGAGAGCTTTAATTCCCGATCTCTATATTGATGAAGATAAAACACTAACAACATCTGATGAAGAGAAAGCTAACGTTCTGGCTAACTTCTTCAGTTCTGTTTTTACAGATGAGGAAAATCTTGAAATGCCCGTCATACAAATCCCTGAAATATCAAAATTGGAGGGCATCACCATCTCAGATGAAGAAGTAAAGAAAAGATTAGACAATCTAATGATAAATAATCTCCTTGACCAGACAGTATTCATCCAAGAATTCTTAAGGAATTAAGCTCTGTTCTAAACAGACCACTTTCCATTATATTCAAAACATCTTTTGAGTCAGGAGAATGTCCAAAATGACTGGAGAGGTGCAAATGTAGTGGTCCTGTTCAAAAAAGGAGACCCAAGTTCGCAGGAAATTATAGACCCATTTGTCTAACATGCATTGCATGCAAGTTAATGGAAACCATAGTCCGTGAACACATAATACAGCATATGCAGTTAAATAAATTGTTCAGTAAAAAGCAATTTGGTTTTATATCAGGTAGATCGACATCCTTACAGTTACTGAAAGTTATGGATCGATGGACACAAATATTGGACAGTGGTGGCTGTATTGACGTCGCTTATTGTGATTTTATGAAGGCATTTGATTAGGTACCTCATCACAGACTTCTCCATAAGCTGAATATGTACGGTTTTGTCAAAAATCTATAAATTGGATTGGATCCTTCCTATTAAACCGCAAACAAGTGTTAGTAAACGGAGATAACTAAGGCTGGAGGAACGTAACTTCTGGAATTCCACAGCGATCTGTTCTGGGACCTGTATTGTTTGTCCTCTATATCAATGACCTACCTGAATCTCTAGAAAACGGTAGTGAACCATATTTGCATGCAGATGACACCAAAATCTTTAAAGGTATATACAACGAGTTTGATTGTGACGACTTGCAAAAAGACATTCATCTTATGTACGATTGGTCAGAAATTTGTTTATTGAAATTTCACCCTGTCAAATGTAAAACCATTAGAATTGGTCGATCACAAGTTAGAAAATCCAACTACAGACTAAGTATCGATCTTAACCCAATAGAATACTCCTCCTCACAAAAAGATGTTGGTGTGACTAGTGATGATAAGCTGTCTTCGAGAAACACATCTCAGAGAAAATAAATAAAGCTAACTCAGTATTGGGAGTCATAAGACGGAGTTTTGAACATTTAGACCCGAAGACTTTTCGCCTCTTGTATGTTGGTCTTGTAAGACCACATTTGGAATACGCAAATGGCGTTTTTAATGTTTCCATGCATCTTTTCCCCCACAATTGGTTGTAAAGTTCTTAGACAACGAGCTGGGCATCCGTTTCTACTTTCATGTTAAGCAAAGCTGAAAAACGAAAGTCGTCTTTCTTCCCTTCTGTTGCCCTTTCAAGCTAAGTGACGTTTACAATTTAATCACAAAAGGCTCCAGCAGTCAGTAGTTTATTTTATGTATCTAAATCTAGATAGACCAAGGAATCTAGACAAATCAGTAGATCAGAGCCTACCTTTTTGGATTGAGCGCTATATAAATGTCTATTATTATTATGTTTATTATTATTATTATTATTATTATTATTATTATTATTATTATTATTATTATTATTATTATTA
>JAOYNN010002487.1:0-13271 GCA_025770095.1 Goniobranchus kuniei | reverse complement strand
AAGAAGAAGAAGAAGAAGAAGAAGAAGAAGAAGAAGAAGAAGAAGAAGAAGAAGAAGAAGAAGAAGAAGAAGATCATGATGATGACTTCTATTTAACTGAAGTGTTTCATAGTCCTACTTCATATATTCTCCTTTCACGGAATGTTTCACCAAGTTATGATAAATTCCCATTGTAGCAACTAGTTCACTGTGGGTTCCCCTCTCTTCTATTTTCCCATTGTGTATTACACATATTTGGTCAGCGTTCTGTACGGTAGACAAACGATGAGCAATTACAACACAGGTACGTCCTTCCCTAGCCTTGTCTAAAGCTTCTTGGACAATCTGCAATAGTAAAAGGATATATTGTATAGTTATATACAATCACGCCAAAGTTTGCATATTATCGCATCCACTTCCAAAACCCTTTTTGTTTTAAGAAATGAATAGTCATCTAAGAGAATCACACATGCAGACTATGGCGCAAATGACACAATATTTGGAAAAAGTGGAAACACTATGTAATTTTACTCACAAAGTCCAGAGTGGATTAAAGTAAAGATTTACAGTATAATACAAATGAAAATGAATAAATGTACAAGGATAACCAAACACTTTACAGTACAATAGTTATGTATTCAGAAGTAATGGCAAGATATATTCATGCCAAACAAAGATAAATGAAAAAAGAGGGAAATGAATATTATGTATGTATAAGATGGATAAATATAAATGCATGGACAAACAAACACAAATAGAAGAATGAATAAACAAACAAAAATAATCACAATCCTATCGGTGTCAAGTAATTAAAACATAAGAAAACAGTTGTGATCGTTAAATATCGGAGCATGAAGTAGGAGAAACATTGAAGTTTGAAAAATGGGGAAAAAGATATAAAGCAGTGACATGGGCACCCGACAATCTTGATACAAGTGAGAAGTGAAATATAACGTGAGATTATGAATGTCATTAGTGTCTATGCCCCAATAGTAGGACTTTCAGTAGAGGATAAATACAAATTATCTAACAGCTAGACAATTTCAATGTGTAACAATACCATATTGCTGTAAATAAGATTCGCTTGTAAAAAGATCGTGGAAAGTTAAAAGCTGAATGAAGACTGACGTAGGGTGAAATTCACTGAGAAAATGAAACTAATAATGATAAAAAGATATTAGAGACTGGGTTGCCACAGAACATAAGATAAGGGTCGTTGCAGGGAAGTGCTTGAAAATGCATTTGGGAAGTGGAAAGGATATAAGTATAATTGGTTGAAAATTAAGAAGCAGACAAAATGATAAGGAGAAAGAAATTGGGTAGTAAGTGAAACGATGAGTGCCGACAAAAACGTATGGAAGTAATTCCGAAAAAAAAACAAGAGAGCAATTACAAACCCCTGAGATAAATCACATTTATAGTGTGCAACTGTATAAGAAACAAGAAAAGGGTTGAGAAAGATCTGAATTGATTGGCCAAGCAGAGGGAACATAAAGGAAATCATACTTAAAGGACGATAACAGGTTTGGGTTTACTAGGGAGGTTCACGTTTTCAGAATATGAATGAAATATTTTAATGAATGTGTGAAAATGCATAAACGATAAGATAAATATAGAAGGAGTGGGGAAATGGAAGGGTAGATGGTGTCTTGGAACCCTATACCAAAGAGGAAGTGAGAATAAATACAATGTAGCTATACAAAATATATAAGAATTGGCTGAGTGATATGTCTGTATGAGAGAGTAGTAAAGGGCACTTATAAAGGTGATGTGACAGATAGTAGTAGAACCAGGTGAGTTGTTTTTTTAACCCAGGTCTCATACCCCTAACGCCAATTTTAGTGTACGTTACATGTTTAGTCCTCTGTTGTTAGTAAGCCGATTCTATTTTAAACGTTGCCATCCCTTTCCTTATGCTGATTCTTCCATGCACAACATAACTTAACATGCAGTTTGTATTAGTTTACATAATGTCTATCATGGTCCTCTGCAGGATCCCAGGTGAGGTCTTTCCCCAAGCCCATCACCCTGATGGTATTCCTTCTAATATTAATGTTATTGTTATGTCGCATTCTTACCTATTCAGTATTGGCCATGAATGTGTGCGGCTGTTATGCCAATTCTATTTATATGATGAAAGCGATAAGACACCACGAAGAGTGGAAATGTGGAAACCAAATTAACGTCCCATTTTAAGACCAGAGTGAGCCCCGAGCATGTCCGAACCCCCATGACAGTCCGAT
Source organism: Goniobranchus kuniei (assembly GCA_025770095.1). Taxonomy (NCBI): domain Eukaryota; kingdom Metazoa; phylum Mollusca; class Gastropoda; order Nudibranchia; family Chromodorididae; genus Goniobranchus; species Goniobranchus kuniei. Next base: position 11,049 of record JAOYNN010002487.1, on the reverse strand, counting down.
ACGATAGCTTGTCTGATCCCGCACGTCATGGGGTTGCGGCCCCACCCACAAGAGTCCCTTCCAGATGCTTTATCAATACATGTATTTCTATGTAGCCGACAATTGAAGGGTGTAATGTGGAGTACCCCTTGGCGTAAAACTGCCAAAACCACCAATAGGCACAGCTCAACGCGTTCACAGGACCATCTCACCACCAGCGCAACATCCGGCAACTCTTCAACGCACACCCTCTCAAAATTGTACCCGGTGATCTCCAAGAAAGAAAGCCCTGCTAATACTGTAGTACCTGCAATGCCAATTCCACAGAATGTCATTTTACAATAACATTCTTTTAATTTGAAAGACTGAAATTACTTCCATTAGTTCGCGTGGGCCAGTCATACTATGCAAACCACTATCATTTTGTAGCATAGGAAGCAGAACAGAGTGTTATAATAAGTGATGTTAAACTGTTAATGATAATTTTATATACTTAGCCATGACTCTTATCTCTTTCCTGGCAGCTGTCCGAAACGGGTCTAACCTTTGCATGCAAACAGTTAAACAGATGAAACATTCACATATCTAATTTATACCGCCCCATCGTTCTAAACCACCAGCTATGAAAAAAGTAAGTTCTATTAATCGTCTTATCCTTAATTCATGTTCCAACACTTCTACAGAATATCTCTTTGGTCCGTACTTTATTATAGAAATTACCATTTTACCCACAAGAATCATATGATTGATCCTTTGCAAATAGTTATTACATAACCATGGTATCTGTAATACTCCTAACATTACCTCATTAACACCCAGTTTTATGCAACTCCCTGTGTAAATCTGTATTCTACCTTCTATTTATTCTTCCCATACCTTCTTGATAGACTTGCGCACAGAGTGTACTCTGTTACTTTCATCTTATACTTTCATCTTATGTTAGTTGGGTAGATGTTATGGATAATTTTCTATTGTAGCAATCTTAATCTAGCTTCAATGCGACAACCTTACCTTTCCCCAAAAAATGAGTTATATTATGATCTAAGCTTCCTTGCGGTTTTAATGTTTTTCCTGGAGCGAAAATGAAAGAATTATGTCCTTGAATTGTCATTAATAAATTCTACCTGTCTTTTTGTTAACGCATTAACCACGGCATAATAATCAAACTCTAGGCCGTAATAATTACCATATTATTATGCTTCTTTAAATTTCGCTAATGTCATAATATTGCACCCTTCATACAGGTCTTTGATGCAAGTAATATTTCTATCAATAAACTTCCTTATAAACAAGGTTTTCTTTTTAAACCGTATCTTACTATTGTTAAAAATTGGTTCAGAAATGCACACTTTAGTAGTTTCGTTTTCGATCCCCAGATACTTAATCCATACCTGTAGTACTCATTTCCAGAAACCGCTGTAAATGCGATCCAACCCTTTAATTTCTTGTATTTGTATTGCTATGAAAGATACTTAAACCACCCACCATTTTATAAAATAATTTTGGTATCACTTTCCATTCAGTTTCTTTCTGCCCAGTTAATAATTTACCCCTGTTGATCAAAATAGAATCTTGCATTGCTTGTACATCTACCATTTTTAGTCCGCCTTCACTGTAGTTACTACACATAATTCTCCTTTCACCTTTTCAAACACTCTTTTATTAGTGTGTTTCTTCTGCCATATAAAGTTGAAAAATAGTCTTTCGATTAAAGTAAGAGTTCCGGTGGGTAAGCCTATACTCTGCAGAACCGTGTGATTGATAGATGGATTGGAATGAAGGTATGACTACGACAAAGACCAATTCTAACCCTCTCCTTGTTTGTAAAGCGGATTGACATGCCCAGCAGATAAAATCAGGCAAGAAGCTCTTAACTATGTACGCTAAGTATATTGTGCTTTGCAGAAATACAGAAATGGATGTGAACCGAGAGACAATATCAATTGCATTCGAAAAGAGTTGAATAAGGGTCAGAAGACATAAGAGTCAGAAGACATAAGACAAAGTACATGGTGACATAAAAAAGTATTTATAACTTCGTTGAAAATGCAGCTACAGCAACAGACATTTCACACAATCAAAGATATTTATTTAAAAAGTGGAAATGGTGGCGAAAAACGAAATATGAATCGTTTTAAATCGAGGACCAAATTAAAATTTGTGTTGAAATTCAAGAGTTACCATGCAAAATACAAACAGAAAAATAGGCTTCAAAAGTGTGTAATACAGTAACAAACAATTGAATAAAGGCATATTGTGTATATTTTACAAGAATTCAAGGGTAGTTATGATCATTGCTTACGCTTTGTCCTGTCGAAACCACACAGGTCGTTTGTTGACTCGTCTTCGGTCAAATGTTTCACATTTCTCTAGCCTTCAAATATAGCGCCCTTTTACAAAATTTTGGGTATTTCCTTCGTCGTCCTCAAACCAGAAAGGGCATTTGAGTCGACTACCTTTGTAAGCCACACTTAACAGAGTGTAAAGAACGTTCATGGGGTGGGTGGATTGACCAATAAACACAATTTTTGGACTCACATTTCCTGCAAGCAAAAACTGTGCCTCGTCAGAAAATCGTTGACCCTCTAACCATCCTATTTACATCCTTGTTATTGTTGCACACATTTTCATAATCAAAATTAAGACTTTCTCTTTGTTTCTGTTTTAATTTTATACAGTTACCCGACCCTCTTGAATTTTAACGCTTACATGTATATGTATTTACTTTTGGCCTAGATTTAAACATGGGTCACATTTCGTTTTTCGCCATCATTTCTAAATTTTTTGTAGAACACTTATGAAATCTTTCCAGACATTTTGGCTATAAGTTTTATGAATTATGTCAATTTTTTGTTGCTGTAGTTGTCTTTTTAATGAAGTTATAAAGACTGTACGGAGAGCGCTTTTTGTGTTATCGTGTATTTAGCAGTGACGTGGCATAGCAAAGAGATTGTAAAACCGATGTGAAGAAAAGGTTGCAGGCTTTTTGATGGAAAGATTTGTCAGGAAGTATATAAAAGAATTTTAAAGCAAGTCTATAACATAATATTCGGCATCCCAACAATGATGCATGGCGTGGAGACAATGCCACTGACGGCAGAAATCATAATAGCAGATGGCTGAAATAAGACACCATGTGTCCCGTGGATGTAACTGGTTAATCAAGATTAGAACTATTATATTACACCTATAATTTACCTTCTCACTCTCAGTGTCTAAGGCCGAGGTAGCTTCATCCAACAACAAAATTGAGGGATTTCGAACCAAAGCCCTGGCAATTGCAATGCGTTGCTTTTGACCTCCACTGAGTTGTGCTCCTTTAAGTCCCACATTTGTGTCGTAACTCTGTATTAAAAGAGACCAACCACAATCAAATTATAAGCAACAATTGCCTAATCAAACTGACGACGAGGGTCGGGGAGGTAAGGACTTATAGCAACTACAGGGCGGAAACCACCACCGGACATAAAACCAACCCGGACCGAGACGAGGGCGGGAAGGGTCAGGATATGTCCAAGATAAACAGCTCAAAGCTGGATAAACCAAATCAGTCCAAGCCGCAAGGCCAACACTCAGGAACCCAGCCGAACCCAAGACGCGGGTGGGAGGCGCATGGAACTGAGTAACAACCAAACAACGGGCCAACGTAAAACGACCCCTAATCTCAGGGAAACAGCCCAGAAGTCAGACAGAAGAACACAGTTCAATCCACAAGAACGGCACCGATATAACCCCATTGGTTGAAAGGTGCCAAAATTCTCCTTTACCATCATCTTATAAAAGAAAGAAAGTAATCAAAGCGCATCTATGCAAAGCCCTTTTCGATTGATATTCAAAGAGAACAACATCTACACCGCATACTAATTCCAACTTCATTGTTCATTTGATTGAACAAATGTTATCTTTCCCATGGTTCCATTCAGACTTCACCATAAAACGGTCCTACATTTGTTTGATGTTTATGACAATCTTAATATTTCCGTGAGCTTTTACTTCTCACTTCACCATTTTTCTGTAGTGTGGTATTCATCTCTCTTAGATTTATCTTTGTCCTTGAATTGTTCAGACATTGTTTCTTCATTTCGAGTTGAATGCAGTCTTCACCACGTCCCCTTTAGCATTGTATGTCCTAAATGTCTATTTTTCCATTTCTTTTGTGCACTTTTAGTTGACGTAGCATTGTTTTATATAATTGCTTCACCCATTCTCTACAAGGTATTTCTTTCTTCAGCAGTGTTTTGGACAGTTGTTACTTTGTTATTGTATTGCACTGTTTATCTTCGGCTATTATTTTGTACTCTGCTCGCCTCTTTCGAAACTTCTTCTATAAGGGTCATACTTTATCATTGATTCGAAACTATTACTAGTTACATATTGGTTTGTAGTGGTAGGCCTTGTTTTGCCCTTGATTCTTCTGCATTTTGTCATTATTGAATGGAAAATGGGTTCCACATCAAAGATCTAATTTTTTTTACAATTTAGTTGAATATTACAATTTATTATTATTGAATTATTGTTATATTAACAGGATTTTCCACACAAACTTACATCAGGAAGTGAAACGATGAAGGAATGTATATTTGCGTCTCTGGCAGCAGATATGATTTCATCCATGCTGACTGTCCGGGTATTGTCCCCATAAGCAATATTTTCAGCGATGGTGGTGTCGAAAAGGACTGGCTCTTGTGAAACGATGCCGATCTGTTCTCGCAGCCATTTAAGGTTCAAACTTCTGACATCACTGTCATCTAAAGTCTACAGGAATTAAAGAAAAATCATTTCAAAAATAATAACAATATGTAGTTCCTTTCTCAAATTTATCTTTTAAGTCTGTGTTGAACAAACTAGGTAAGTGGTCTGTATTAGAAAATAATATATCTAGATGGAGAGATCCAAAGGAACATTCAAACCAAGACAAACGGGAAACTGAAAATGTAGTTCTTACCACTTGCCCCGAATCACAGTCATAGAAGCGTTCCATCAGCTGTACACATGTGCTTTTACCACAACCACTGGAACCAACAAGAGCCACCGTCTGACAGGCTGGCACAGAGAATGTCATGCCATCTAAAACCTTGACTGATTTCCGGTTTGGGTAGTGGAACTCAACGTCTTTGAAGGTAATCTCGGGATTGAAATCGACCTGTAAGTAGAATATAGTATAGTGTTATAATGAAGAATCGAAAGTTAAGAAACAAAGTGCATGTCATTAATTGACATTATGTTGATGTTCGGTTCAATTATGTTCACGGGTTCAAAGTTTCAAGCAGCTTAGAAAAATATGAGTTAGGGGGTCTAGCCTACTGCAGCTAGCATATTATACCTTTTTAGAAATGTAATCGAGGAATATGATATCATGATAAGCAAAAGGAAGACGATGTATTTATTGATTTTTGTAAAAGAAAAGATTTTTTTTAATCAGAGGCTACATATAATCGTCTACTCGGGGTATTCCTTGGGCACAATGCCCTGTAAAAATAGTAGATGGTGTTAGAGGTAATCTATTAATGAAACAGTTGCACTTCCCATTTTTTAAATCCACTTTCACTTTCGTTGGAATTAATTGTTGCTTAAGCTTCTTCAAGATCTGTGAGCCAAGTAACTTATTTTTCAAAGTTTCACATTCTACAATGAATATCACGCCTTATTTTCGTTAACAATTGAGCTATAAAAAGCTGCAGTTTTCTTTGTAATACACATTGTGTTTATAATAATACATTTGAATTCTTGAATTTAAAAAGAAAAGATTGCTAATGCCCGAAATAGCATGATTTCTGAAAGCAATCTAAATGATTATTTAATTAGATTCGCACATCTTTCAATCTAGACACTGACTTACATTCAGCCGTTGCCCAATGGGACTAGTGTAGTCTGCAGTAGACTTCAAGTCAAGTATCTGGAAGATACGTCTGGCCGACATCTGGGCTTTTCCAACATCTGGAACAAATGCCATTGTATAGCCCAAACCCATGGCTCCATTTATAATGGCATAGAAGACCCTGAATAGTTCATAAAGTTAATAATGGGGAGGATAATCATCGAAAGAATAAGGAAGGGCACAGATCAAAGACTAAGGAAGGAGCAAGCTGGTTTTAGACAAGGGAGGGGGTCAACAGAACAGGTGTTCATCCTACGCTATATAATCGAGCAGGTCAACAAATGACAAGCCACTCTTTACATTAACTTTATAGACTTCGAGAAAGCATTTGACTCTACATCGAGATAGTCTGTGGATATTCTTAAAATATATCATGTCCCAAAGAAACTAATAAAGATGATACAACTGTTTTATGAAGACTTCAAATGCACCGTTATTGACCAAGGCAGTGTAAGTGAATGATTTGAAGTTAAAAACTGGTGTAAAATTAGGATGCAACATGTCAGGATTCCTCTTCCTTTTAAAAATGGACCTTCCTTTTAAAAATGGACTTCATCATTAGGAAAACTACCGGATATGTAGAAAGGGAATAAGATGGCAATTTACAACCGAGCTTGCTGACCTGGATGTCGCAGACACACATGCAACAAAAGACAACCCGAATGAGCCAAATAGCCAGAAGTATTGAAGTCCAAATAAACACCTCTAAAACTCTAATAATGAGAATAAATAATAAACAAGAGGGCCATATCCAAATTGAGGATAAAGAGAAAAAAGAGGTAGACAAATTTGTATACCTTGGGGCAACAATATGCCAAGGTGGTGGAGGAACCCAAGACATGAAAAACAGAATAACCAAAGCAAGAAGTACTTTCACACGCCTTTGCAAAATATGGAAATCAGACAAGATCAAGACAAAAACAAAAAATCAGACTCTACAAAGCACTGGTTGTACCAGTCCTAATGTATGGATGTGAGACATGGAAACAACCGAAAAAAACATCAATGACGTCAACATCTTTAACCACGAATGTCTGAGAAGAACATTAAGAGTTAAATGGCAAGACAGAGTGACGAATGAACAAATATTAGAAATATCAAGAATGAAACTACTCAGTGAAGAAATTAAAAACCGAACATGGAAACTCATCAGTCATATTCTAAGACAAGACCAAACGAATGACTGTAATACAGCACTAGCACGGACACCAGAGGGAAAGCGTAAGAAAGGGAGGCCGAAAACAACATGGCGAAGAACGGTGGAACAAGAAAGGAACAGAGCAGGATGGAAGACTTGGGGCGAATCAAGAAGAGCAGCAGCCAATAAAGATGAGTAGAGAGCGTCTGTGAAGGCCTTATGTGACACACGGCACGAAGGAGATAAGTAACAGATAGCAGTTCATCAAGTTAAGAAACTATTATTTTAATTTAAAGAAGAGACCTTCATGAAAAATGTCCAAATAGCACATGCGTATTGAGATAATTTAATGTATATTTTTTATTGTCCAAGTATACTATCGTGCAAAAAAGTAAGTACAGTTAAAAGATGTTTTAACAGCAGAAGGTATGTTCAATCGCTTGATTCTTAACAAGAGTCGCTTAATACAATAAAAGCTTTTTTAAGAATCGGCTTTATTGGAAAATTGAACACTTTCAAAGAATGTGAGACATAAATGAACTCAGTTTAAAGGCCTTGACATTGGGTTCCAATGATATTTCCATTTTGTTGTTATCTGGGCACGTAAGGATGACTTCAGGTAGATGATGCAGGACCAGATGGTCGCTGGAAAGGACGTCAGACATTGCAAATTGGTTTATGTCTGAAGGATGCATTCTGGCTTTGAGCATATCGAGATGTTGACTCAAAAAGTGGAGCAAAGTATTGTGATGTAATAGAATGATCTGATCCAGACAATCTCGACTTCAGCAGTCAGCTCTTTCATCATTTATGTACCGCCGAGGTCCCTTTCTCTTATCATAAAACCGTCGCAAAATCAATTATGGACACATACATCATCGCTGCCGGTTGAGCAGCATTGTACTGTAGATAAGGCACTATCTTTTGTTGTTATAAACTGGCATTTCTTTTGTTTGGACCAAAACAAGATCGGCCGGTAGATTGCATGTAGGTTGTGAAACCCTAGATTTCATTTAATAATGACACTGATAAGAGGGCTACATGGTGATAAGTTTGCGTACTAAAACACACACACACACACAAACACACACACTTGTTCTGTGGTTTCGTTTTCTCTTTCATTACATGTGGGTGTATGTTTGTGTGTGTTTGTGTGTGCATGCTCGTGTTTCTGATTAAAGATTGAAGTGATAGAGAAAAAACAAACAAACTTACATTAAAACGTCGTGAAAGTTCATTTCTCCATCCTCAACCATACGAGACCCAAACCAGAAGGAGGTCCCATATGCAAAAAACGGTACGCACTGTCCAAAGCCGAATAACAATCCAGCCACATGGGACTTTTTCAGAACATCTATATAGGGTGCCTCCAATTTCGTCATATACAATTTAAGAAAAGTGTATTCCAGTGTTAACGAAGCCACGGTCTTTATGTTTCCAATACTCTCCACTGATATCTGAGGAAATTAATAATAAAAATCATGTTTAACTCCACAAAAGGTTCAAGGATGGTTAGACGTATGCATATCTGCTTAACACCGATTGAGTCAAAAATTGAAGTTGGCATCTGGTTTTTGCGCACCAGAAAGCATTAGCATAGGGATACAGGGTGTTTGGTATCCCCCCCCCCTCTCCATTGGCAAGACGATCTAAGGAGGTGCGTGTATACCATTTGAAAGCTTGACTATTGCTTTTTTCAAACCCAAATTTTCGTTGATCTGTGTTGACTAAGGAATGTGTTGTTTTTCCAATGTTGATATTTTTCGTTTGGGTCGTAATTTTTAAAAAAGGAGATACGTCTTGGTTTGATGATTCAAAAACATAGCGATGATCTGCAGAATTATGATTATTACGTTCAGAACGGCCTAAGAAGTATGTTCGAAGCACAAAATTTAGATCTTAGGTAACTGGGTATTTGAATAAATCTGGGGACTTACTAAAAAGGAAATGGAATCGTGACCCTTTTGATTGTGTCATGGTTGAATGCAGACCTTGTGTTGTTCATAGCAAGAAAATTTAGTGGTCTTGGGTGGAGATTATTTTAGACAGGCTGAGCTCAATACTCTTGTTATTCCATTTTTTTAAAAGGTCATCATAGTGTTTTAATGTTAACGAGACAACAAAAGTCATCTTCATAATAAGGCTCAATGCATAAGTGCCATGCAGCACAGTTTCTTTCAAAGGCAAAGTTGAGTTGTTGTTTTTTTTTTGTTTTTTTTTTTGTTTTGTTTTTTGTTTTGTTTGTTTGTTGTTGTTTTTTTTTTGTTTTGGGTTTTTTTGGGGGGATGAAGAGTGACCAGGATCATTGTCAAGAGCATTGGCTTAAGCCATGCATCCTGAACGTAATGACATTTCAAAGTTTCAACAACATTTTAATTTATTCAGAGTTCTAGCATGTATTTTAAAGTTGACACCGTGAGCGTAAACGAATGTTTATTCTTCACTAGACTCACGTGATTGAACCTCGCTCATTTAGCTACTTTAGGAATTTCGTTTGTAAAGTGGTTCAGTCTGACCTCAACCTTTTCGATGGATTGTCGCACCCTCAGCCGTTGCTCTGGTGGAGACATTTTATTCTTTGTGGTTGCGACATTCCCTCGACCACGATCAATTTATTATACATTTATTCATCTTACTATCTGTGCATCTATTCAAGAAAAGTCTCTATGAGATATGGAGGATTTATTCCAGAGCTTTATAATATTTCAAGATGAGTTCAGGAAGACGAAATTTAATAATCGTGGAGCTAACTTCTTTGTCGTTTCATCGTCTCGGATCAGAACCTACCTGATCACTACAGTGTCTAGATTTTCATACGCATATAATTTTCCACCGTATTGTCATCTCTAACACTTAAAATCAGCGCTTTTCTGTCATTCCAAGTTGAGAGGAACGTTAGGAGTTTTGTGAATTTCTATACAATATAATTTCCTCGAAACGATCTAGATGTAATTTAAATTATAACAAAAGCAATTGAAAAAGTTTTAAAAAAATATATTAACTATACCTGAATCTAACCATGATGAGAGAATGTATAAAAATAAATTATGATGCAAGCTTCACATTATTAGCTACAATGAAGGAGAAACCAAGTCCAGAACTTATGAAATCCTCCTCTGTCCCATACATTCATATTTATTTGCATTCATGTGATGGGATCCAACCAAGCATTTCCATTTATAAATAAACATCAAGAATGTAGATCTTTGGATTTCGAATTAGTTTACTACTCAACGTCCTGAACGAGTGTGTAGTTAATTCGTGGATCTAGTCGTTTATATTTCCATCGTACCACGTTTGGTGTGTGAGTTTGCTTGTGTTACTACGCCTATATTCTCTACATCTACCTTCATCTCGTCTACCAAGTTTGTTCCTAGCATCTACCATCTTTTCCTCTCGAGCTACGTAGGCAGTCGATACTCTTTTGAACACAGCGAGTGAATACCACCAGTTATACACATCTACACACACTATGACATAGATAGATCTTCCTATGTGACAATCATCATCAAACCTTAATACTTGTGAACATTCGGGTGGAAAAAAGCACCAATAATTCTAAAGACAAACTTCCCACTGGTGCCGTAAGAATTTTAAGTGACATGGAAGTTGAGACTGAACTGTTCATTTCTGTTCTGGAGTTGTGTTCAGTTGGCCTAGATGCTGTCAGGAAAGCATGAAGCAGACGCACTATATATTAATACAAAAGTGCTCAAGTTTTTGTATTTGAGATCTGGAGTCTGTGTCATAACATATGATGTTGGTTTTTTGTCAGCTGTCCTAGTGTTGTCTAGCCAAGGAACAGGGGAGTGGGGTGGGGTGGGAAGAAATAAGGTATCGAACCATCTTGTATATCTCAGTTTTAGTGCCTGCCTGTTTTTAGCAAATTATATTACTGTTGCAGTCAAATCCTCTTAAAAGATGCTTCTTTGGCAAGGCTTATCTGGAGTATTATGTCACTCCCTTCACTACCTGTGTCCCCAATCTCTCTCTCTCTCTCTCTCTCTCTCTCTCTCTCTCTCTCTCTCTCTCTCTCTCTCTCTCTCTCTCTCTC
>JAOYNN010002376.1:0-12564 GCA_025770095.1 Goniobranchus kuniei | reverse complement strand
GTGAGTCCAAGACCACTATTTAAATACAATCTTTTAATGTTTCTTTTGGAATCAAAATTTCCTCTCTCATCTTTTTTGAACACTACCTTAATCACTTGAGATTTACTCTCAGCAATACTCAGAATGTCCTCAAGCTTTGCATTTTTCTGATCTGCCATAAATATAAACATTTTTCTGATTATTGTACTATCCAGACTTTTCTCAATCTTCACTATGACTTTGAAAATCTAAAAGTGTCAATTATGGTCAAAGACCACTGTAAAACTGATTCATTTATTTTAAAATTTCAGATCTCCTGCTAGAAACTATCCGTAACACTGACCCTGCGTCATCTTGTGAAGCCTTGGTTTATTGTGTGGGTTCCATAAAATTTCTCACAGGAAATGCTGACATTCTGAAACGGCTTGCTCGACTTGACTGCATAAAAACATTGGCCGTTCTCCTTCATGCTATTAATAAGAATGTGAGTAATGCATATGCATACAATTTATATGAAGTGGAGTTATTGATGGATCAAAATGGGGAATCTGAAATTTCCAAATGGAAACTAAGCCTTTTAACACATTTTATACATGCCTTTTATTGTGCTTGAAAATAAAAGTGTTGGTCTTGTGAGGTTGAAATTTTAAATCAGGGGGAAAGAGTAAGTTTAACATCTGATTATCGAAGATGGGGATAATCAAGAGTATTAGTATTTGAAAAAAAACCCTTATTGTACACAAAGCACCAAACTATCATATTTAGCATTCCAGCACTTTATAGTGAAAGACACGTTAAATTTAACATCAGGTTTACGCTCTTTATGTATGCTGTTATCCCAGAAATATGCAAATCAAAATCTCAAAATATGTAAGGAAAACCCCAACTATGCATGCAAAAAAATGAAAAATATTTAAAAAGTACGGGAAGTTTGCTAAAAAAAACAACCCCAAACAAACAAAACAAGAACAAAAAGTTGATTCGGCTTTAAAAAAGGTTTTATTGAACAGTGGTCATGAAAAATTGAAATGGACATTGATAAAACCACTGAAGTTAAAGAAAATTAAGAGAGTATTATATATTTTATTCATCTGTGCGCAAGTTACCGAAAATTGGGTCAGGTTAGAAACTGAGAAGTACATTATCATTGAAGCCCGATGAAATGAAATTTTGAGCTGTGGTCAGATATGAAGTACAGGTACCTAGATTGCATAACTAACTATGTGGATAGAAATCCAAAACTAAAAGAAGTTAGCACCGACTAAGTGGTTGTATCATGAAGTGATAAAACGAGATTCTATATTGAAATGCTGCATTCAGCATCAGCTGAACTTGTGGTTGCATAAATGAAGCACTTTGCACAGGCAGCTAGGCAAGGTAGTTCATCACACACTGACTGTCAGTACTGGTCAACATTTACTGATGACACAGCACTTTATTTGTAAACAGCTGTTGGGCCACGCACAAACATGCACTTTCTCACCTCACTTTCTGGCCCTCCTGCAAGTTCTGTTAAAGAGGACAGATGGGACATGACAAGGAGGAAAAAAACGACACAAAAAATGTAATAAAATGTGTGTGTGTGTGTGGGGTGGGGGGTTGAGTAAAAACAAATTTCCGAAGTATGTGGCCACTTTGAGGAATCACTCATGTAGCCCTCCAAGTGAGTAAAGAGAGGTAAATGTTCTTACCCTAGGAAAAAACAGGTTGTCTGAGGGCAGTAAATATAAACAATGAGCAAATCCGATGGTATTAGTGAAAGCAGAAAGTGGAGTTTGAGGACAACAATTTATACACTCCAATTCTGTATTTCTTAGGAATTAAAGAACAACTGTATGGATAAGCATAATTTTCTTGATGCTAAAATAATATTTAGGTAGGTAATTTCATTTATGGTGGCTTTCACTCAACCTGTAACACTAATAAAATCTTATCTTACATACCCTATTGCTCAGTTTATCATAACTTTAAATTTTGACCCAATTGGTGGCTAAGTGGTGATCACATCTTGGCACAAGTCGAGATTCAAGAAGGCATTCACCATGGCCAGTACAAGTGTGCGTTACCGCATGGGTTCAAGCCTTGCTAGTCACGGCGTACATACGAAGATCTTTTAGTTGGCTCATCGATAGCTCTGACCGGGTCACACAGCGGTCATTAACCCGTCCTTCTGCTACCTGCGGTTGCAACCACTATAAGCAATTTTTAAATTCAAGTTTTATCGTGTAAGATTATATCCCCAAAATTTGTATTCTTTCAATAAAGCAACTGAAGTTCTTTATCGTTACAAAAAGGCATATTATAGCGTCTCTTGGTTTGGAATAACATGACCTTAAAGTGGCTCTATAATTAACATGCGTTGTGTTTAAAGACATTTACCTCTGTGGCCAATAACTTTTTAACAAGTCGATGAATCTTAATAAAACTGGTACAGAAGACAGGAATTTAACTCTAGAAAATGATTCTTTGGAAATTTTATCTGCAGCAAATCAGTGGACACTTCAGGAGCATGAGAAGCAAAAACATTCCTGTTCAACTGGAATAGTATGTTTTGTGTCTAATGCACAACACTGATTTTGATCTAAATGAAGAAGTCGCTGGAAAAAAAAGTTTTATCGTCTATGTATGAAAGTATACCATTGATGCCAGTGAACACGTTAAAAAAGTTAATTTAAAAAAAAAAAAAAGCCAACAAGCATACAAAAGCGTTTGACTTTTTGGAGATTTCGGTTATTGGTACCGTCTTAAATTTCTAAGATATCATGCTATGTGATGCAAAAGATGATAGCCAGTTACAGCTTGCCTGAGCTTTGGTATAAGTCTGTATATAATAATATAAGCCCTACATGGATCAGAGTCATACTCAACACTCCACGCTGAATTCTGCCGGTAGACCTACAGTACTGTGCTTGTAGTACACTATAATGTCCCGTATTATATGCAATATATTTTATTATAGTATTCATTTAAGCATGTGTGTGTGTATGTTGAGAGAGAGAGAGAGACAGAGAGAGGGGGGGGGAGGGATTGTGCATATTTTGTAAAGGAGAGGGCAAAAAGATTTGTGAGTGCCATTTGTTCATCATAGTACTGTAGGAATAATAATAATTTGCCCGCAATGTACATAGGAGTTATTACCTGTGAGCAGCTTGGCTCTACAATTGTAAAATTTCTCAAAAGACGCTCATGGACTAAACAAAAGCAAAGCATTTTCTGACAAACAGAAAATGCATTCATGTCAATACTTGCTGCCTTCAACGGCTGTCTTCACAACCGGAATTAAAATATTTTCCCTCACTTTGTGTCAGTTATGGTTATAACTCTTTGCCATAAGTGGAACTATTCATCTTTCTCTCTTACATCAATTCCATAAATCAAAAGCGTTACAACTCATCCCTCCCTCGCCCTTACATAAACAGGCGCTTCTTATGGCTTTTCTTCCATTTGTCATTTAATTTGAGCAGTTCAATTAAGACAATGTATGTGACTCTAGCATGCGATCCATTGTACTGAAACACTAAATGTGACCAAGAACGCAATTCCCCAATCAATTGCAGTTCACTGAAATTTGCCGCAGAAATGAAATTAGCCTCATTAGAACATTTAATTCAATGGCAAGCAATTGGCACAAACAGCATTGACAAAAGTCAACTTGGTGTAGAATAATTTGTACTTAAAATTTAACTGTTCAAGCTAAAAGCAGCACTTTCGTCCAATTGCGGGTGCAACCGAAAAGCGCTATAATTTCCGTGCAACCGAAAAGTGTTATAATTTTCAAACCAATCAACGGAAAACAATGAAATTTTCACAGCACATAAAAAAACATGTGGAGAAGGTGAGACAAAGGAAAATTATACATATTTAGTACATTGACTTTACTTAAATGACTCTCCGATATAGGGCAAAAAAAAACATTTTCTTCAGGCTAAGGCAGGTACACCATTCTTCACCTGTTGACCTCGGCATGTGTCAGGTAACGGTGGGCGTATGCACCGCTGACATGATTTATGACCTATAACGGCGGTTGGCCGAGGAGAACTAAAGTATCTCTGAGAAGGGGAAATCAGATGCCGTTAGTATGTGGTCAGGCTCTTAACTGCAAGTCATCGGTGTTGTGTCCTTGGGTAAGGCTGATTTTCTTCGCTTTCCTCATTCTACTTAAGTGTAAATGAGTACCTGGCTGTTTAAGAAAACCTTTTTCTTTGTCCGAACAAATGTGTTCGTAACAGGCTGCAAATCTTGTTCTAAATGTTATGTGTGGCTGTTGGTAGGGAAGTAAAATGTCACTGTAAAGCGCCATGAGCATGACAACATCATGGAAGGCACACTAAATAAATTCCATCTTTCTTTACTCTTTGCTGAAGTTGTTCACTGGAAATGAAATCTGAATTCAGTTTAAAAATTGTCCTTTTATGCATTTGTTGTTTTTGTTTTGTTTTCAGAATCGAGATAATGGAAAGGTGAATGATCAGTATGGCCACATCCTAGTACAAGTAAGTTTGTAGTTATTACAAGCAAGGATCTCATATTCCATTTATGACTTACTCTCACAGATTTATTCTATGTTTATTTTTTCAATCTAGATGAAAATTGAAATAAGAAATTCCATGCTAGACAGTAATGGTAGCATTTTTGTCATTCAATTCATATCCTAATTTTGAGGTCTGTCTCACATCTTCCTCTTATGTATGACCATTATCATAATTTAGCATAATGTACATCAAAAACGACATGTAAGATATATCCCCATAATTACCAAAAAAGAACATCATTTGAAACCTTCTTTACCCTTTGGTGCAAGGCTTACAAAAAAAATTCATTTTAAGTTTGAGATCTGTTTCCACAATCTCAGCATCAAGGACATTTTTACCCAATATTATTATGCTATTTGATTTTTTAATTCCCATTATATGTGTATGTGACAACATTATAACTCACCTGAAAATGAATCTCCTCATGGGCACAAATACAAAACTATTGAATTGAGTTGAATTGAATAATGACACACATTACGAATGATGAAAACAAAAAGTAAATGTTTACTCAATGTTGTGTATAATGAGCATGCAAGCAAATGTAATTGTCTCAGCTCAGTCTGACTGGTTAGTGGCTCAGAAAAGTATTGTCACTGAACTACCATACCAAACAGTCAGAGCTTGTCTTTGATAGAAACGAAGCTTTGCTGGTCCTATAATGTTATGCTTAAATTTAAATATTTTTCATTTTAATGTGGGCAGTGCAGTCACTCCAGCTTTAACAGAGGCTCCTACCCTTCCGCTTTGCGTGAAATGGATCAATCTTCCGCGATATAGCACTCACAGCCAATATTACCGATTCTAATCCTGTACAATCAATGAAAATATACACGAGTCATTGGCCTTCTGTTTATTTTTGTGTGGTCATGTTGTGCAACTGCGTTAGTTTACGTTGATGCGTTGTAACCCTTGCGATCTTTTGGTATCAAGCTGAACAATTTCTGATGAGTCAGTGACTGTGTTATACATTTGATAGCCTTCATTTGTGATTTTTTTTCATTCTTATAGAGTTGATAGGTATTATTTTTGCAAACTTCAATGATGCCCTCTCCACAAAAGAAATAAGGTATGGATTAAAAATTCAGACATGAATAGATTTAAATTGGTCAAATATGGAATTTTATTGTTTCATCACTGCAAGGTAGGTCTAGATCAAACTTTAATGCAAGGTATTTGTGGCGTGAATGTGATTTTAGTAAACATCGGGTGGAGCGTCAGAGAATGGTAGATATATTTTGATTCTGCTTTTTTGCTTAAGATGAAAATGAAAAAAGAATGCATTTATATAACACTTTTCACCGTTCTACGAATAATCTCAAAGTGCTTTACAGTACTTTATCCCCTAGCAGGCATACCCCTAGGGAGTGTACAGTAAAGTGTAGCACATTTTACACAACAGTACCAGCCTATTGCTAGGTACTCATTTAACACCTGAGTCGAGTGAAGCAATTAGGGTAAATTTCTTGCTTAAGGAAAAAAACACAAGTAGTCGCTGGCGAGAATCGAACCCGGGACCTCTGAGTCCTAAGCCACCTTTACCATTGAGCCATCTGTGCCCCCACATAAAGATTCCTCTTTTTCAGGCCTGTGATTCCTCGTATGGGATATTGAGGGTATGGGCCTCTGCATTAAGTTTTAGACACACAACAAACTCTTTTACCCCCCTCTTTGCCTCCATTACCAGCTATCGTTTACTGAGTATGAGTACCATGTCCTGTAATTTGTCCTTGCTGAGGTTTTTTAAAAATTCATTCTTTCAAATAATTTTATTTCACAAATATTAATATTGGCATCAATATTTTGGCAACTATTATTTTGAACATTTGCTGCAACTAGTATGAAACTGAGTGCAAAAACTGCCATTAGATTTTGTATCACGACCAGATGATATTTATTTACAGCTTGCCGCTGCTCTGAGAAACCTGGCTGACTTGGGTTCAGGGCGTGACCGTTTCTTGTCACATAAGGTGGTTGAGGGTCTCGTGGTTTTATTAGATTCATATCCTGGGGATGGAGACCTCATGCTTTATATTTCACGTATATTTAGGTGAGTAACCGTAAAGGTTGCATTTGTATTAATGCCTGATACTGTGGTGTATGAAATTGTTGTACATTCTTGGGCGAGAATGAAAAGCATCCCTTAAAATGTATATCTTAATTCTTCTTTTGCTATTCTGTTCAGGGTTTAAATTATGACAAGCTATCGTAAAAGAGGATTCTGATTGCATTCTATCAATACACAAGAATGCATGAAAATTCAATTTGCGGTTGGTGATTCAAGATTCAAGTTTCAAGATAATTTAATGTCCAAGCTGGCACATTGTTTTGTCTGATTCACAACATTTTACGTAACACATACGAAGGCCTACAATGGATACATAATAATATAGATAAATGCATAGCATCAGGGTAGCATAATATAGATAATACATTTAGCATGTACACATGTACACATACTTTAGACATTTATTATATAGATACGCAGAGAGAAAGGACTGGTACCTGTTATCCTTATTTTGGATCTTTCATGTAAAAGAAAATTGAAAATGTATTCTTTCAAAAATTAGTCACCGTTGCACTTCATACTCTTTGTTTTCTCCTTTCCTTTACAGTAAAATTACCCTTCACACAGACTGCTGCTCCTTGTTAGCTGATCAACATAGTTGCTACAAGGCTTTCATCAAGCTACTTAAAAAACACCTGCTTAACGATGTAAGTGTCCTGAATTTAGGGCTTCCACACAGTTATGAATTGAAGGAGGATTTTATTTTTACAGATATTGTTTAGATGGCATCCTTAAATGTAATTTATGAAAATAGATCGCTTAGAAAACTTAAATGTATTGTTGAAGATATGTCTCATCCAGCAAATAAATTATTTCAACTCCTGCCTTCCGAAAAGCGTTAGTGCAGCATTAAAACTAGAACTAATGTGCTATTAGTTTCTATCCAACGGCAGTAGGATTGTCATCAAGTAACTCAAAGTAAAATCAACAAAACGGTTCATATCTTATCTTTATTAACCAACTGTTGTCTTTTTCTTTGTGTTTGTGTGTGCGTGTAAGTTTTTTTCTCTTTTTTAAAGTTTTGTTTTGTTTTGTCATTTCACCAATGTCATCATCATTATCAGCTTCACCATCATCAACATCATCATTAACATCACCATCATCATAATCATCACCATCATCACCATAATCATCATCATCATTATCATCATCATCACCATCATCATCATCATCACTATCATCATCCTCATCATTACAACCATCACACATCATCATAATATAATACATATAGTTATTTTGAGAGACTTGTGTATGTGATGCTTCTTGTAATGTATCCTGTAGAATTTATGTCATGATCTCATACCACACAATTTTCCAAATGTTTGTTTATACATCCAAAATGGCAGTAAAGAATTATTATTATTATTATTATTATTATTATTATTATTATTATTATTATTATTATTATTATTACTATTACTATTGTTATTATACTATTGTTATTATTATGTTATGGTAATATATAGAAAATGGAGATGACTCTGAAGCACTTGGAGAAGAAATTTTGGGGGGGTTAGGATTTTTGAAGATGATCTCAGGGCTATTGAAATGAGGAAGAGGAGGATGATGGGACGGTGATGCTAGGAACAGGAAGTAGTCGCTGGACAGAATTTCAAAGAAAGGCCTTTTTTGTCTTTTTCCCTTTCCTTCCACTGCTCCTCTTTTGAATCTTGTGACAACTCTTTTGTCTTACTTTTTCCATGGGCTCTGAGATTACCTAATCAAAATGACCTACTATTCCTGCCGATTTTGTACTCCTAATGTGAGGCCTACGCTATAGTCTGTCCACAAACTATTGCCGAACTTTGAAACTTTGAAGAGCTATTGCTTTATATATATAAGTTAATCTATTTTGAAATAAGCAAGGAAAACAAAAATTTGCTTCTTTGTGCTATATAAAAAATGGCATGTAGCTGTAGACCTATTTGTTAGAGGAGTTTTGGGGAGAAAATACATTAAGGTAAATTGTGTTCATGTGACTTAAATGTTCCTTTAATAGTAAACAAAAATTCACAAACTGCACACTTCTTGCACCAGCAACTTATGAAAAGAAAATAGCACTTTGATAATCATTTTGTCTGAAAATTTTACTGGTAAAGCTTTTAAAGGTTGACACCACTTAACATCAACGGTATCCACTGCTTTAAAAAAAAGGTACACTAGGTGCCACCAAACTATTCATAAAACCTTTTGGTCATTGAAAATCTAAGACCGAATGCAAAAGTTCAGAAGATTTGAACTGTAGATTTTAAAGATATTAGAAGGAGAACATTGGCAATAGTTTGTGACAGACTATAGAAACACTACTACAATCTTGTCCTGAAAGCAAAGTTTTTCACTTAAAATACATGTCACAGGCCCAGAAATGACTGAAAATGTTTTGAGTTTTATTTTGATGAGCTGTCGGATGAGACCTTCTTAGGTTTACAAATTTCATGCGGTGCATCATAAGAGATAATATTTGCTTTTAACCAGGGAATAATACAGTGATACATTTCAGATAAAGATTTATATCGATAGCATCATGCTCTAACCATGTAAGTGCAAATTTTTCGTCTGCTCTGATTTCACATTTATTTTTTTTACTTTTGGAGTGGTTATCCATCATGCTTGATAACGGCACTCAAAGGCGTGAATCTAGATCTAAGCAGATCCAGGCCGCCAATATAGATCTAGAATCTAGATCTAAGCAGATCCAGGCCACCAGTCTAGATTTGGAATCTAGATCTAAGCAAATCCAGTCTGTCAATTTCAAGGTTGTCAATTTAGATCTAAGCAGATCCAGGTTGTCAATCTAGATCTACTACGCAGACCCTGGTTGTAAATTTAGACTTAAAACATTAAGATTTCAATTTAGGTATAGATTCAACAGAAAACAGTGTGCCCCTCACTTGATTTAATGGATAGACAAATCCTTGCTGGATCTTCTATATAAAATTACCAAATCAATGAATAGATGACATAATAATGATAGAGAGAGAGAGAGACAGACTGACAGACAGATTGAGAGACAGACGCCACCTTCATTAGTGTAAGTAATTAATTGAACAGTAATTTTGGTTTAAATTAAATTAATCATCAGGGCATAACAATTCACATTGCTAAGCTTGTGGATTTAACAGTTTTTGATAGCTCGCTTACAACTCGAGAGAAAATGGTTTTGTCTCCTGAAAATATTTTTAAAAAGCAGTTGCAAGGTTAGAGCTCGACACCCTCGATATGTTATTTATTTATTTTTTTAAAAATTGTTTTTGTACAGAAATACACCCCAATAGCTCTCATGCTCTCTCTAAAAATTATATGAAACAGCAAGGATGGTACAACCAGCTCTAGCCTGAGTATTTATAAAAATGAAACATATATCTCCAGATTTATGTTTCAAAGAATATTAATTTTTGCATCTGCACAGGATTTGATTGTCCGCCTATGTTTTGTACTGGGCAACTTGACCATTAAGAATGATAATGCTCGCCTGAAGTTGTTCCAAGAGCCAGATTGTATTGACACCCTTCTGACAATTTTGAAAAAATATTTGGAATTGGATCTTGAGGTGAGTCAAGTATTTGTTTTCATTTTTATTTTATCTTTGAGCTGGTAGAGAGGGTACTAGTAATTTGTAGATTGTAATGTGGGTCAGTAGAGAAAAAGACATTATTGTGTCTCACAGATCTCCGTTGCGTTACCTGTTATCTTTTTTTTTTTATCCATAGTCAACATCAGTATTGATGATAGCTGACATCTTTGATCTTACATACTCCTTCCATTTGTTCCTGTTGTCACCCAGTCTGTATAATCCCACCTCTTTGATGTCAGTCATTTACGATATGTTGTCTATGTACATGAGTGATGGTCTTCCAAGTCATCTTCTGTCTTCCATGTCGCCTTGTGGTACAACTTTCAGCAGCAGCACCTGTTCCTCATGGTATGACGCACACATTCTGATTTCCTTTCATAAATGGCTTTTAGAAGGAATGATAATTAAGTAAAGTAAAGCCATACCCATGACTGAGTATAGGGGAATTAGGGGTAGAGCCCTAATTATACTAGGCATTCAGCATAATGTGGTAGGTTGCCATTGCTTTCCTTGCCGACTTTACTTTCGCCCAGTCTGGAAAGACCTAGTTACCCATTTATACTGCTAGGTGAACAGGGGGCCCCAAAAAACATCCACTGGCTGGCTGGGTTCGAACTCAGGCCACCTCGCATGGCAGTCAGCCGCTCTTCCAACTGAGCTAGCGGGCCACCCCAGAAGGAATGCTGCTGCTTTTATTTCTGCAAAAATGCTGATATTTGTTCTTCTTTCTTTGTAGCTCATTCTCAGCAGGTGATCATTGAACCACGTTTCAGCAACATTTAATTCTACTTCGTCTGCCGTCCTTAAAGTACTATGCTTCACATTCATGTAGTAGGGCTGGCCGCACAAGCACTTTAAATATCTTTTATTTTCAGGTCTTTTGGTATTCTTCTGTTCTCCATAAGTGATTCACATTGATCATTTGCTGCTTTTTCATTGAGATTCTGGTTTTTATATCCTTGGTACAGTTGGCAGTTGATCTTCTTGTTGAGTCAAGATATTTAAAATCTCTTACATGTGTTGTTTATTTGAATTTTCTTATCCACTCCTTCTCCTATGTGCATAACTCTTGTCCTCTTTACATTTTCTTTGTTTCCTCCTATTCCTCCCCCATTGTCTCCACCTCCTGATCCTCCTTTGTCTCTTCCTCTTCCTCCTTTCTCTCCCCCTCTCGTTCTCCACCACCTCCTGTGTCTCCTCCTCCTCCTCATTTGTCTCCTCCTCCTTCACTTCTTTTTTTTCTCCTCCTCCTCAAATTTATTCCTCCTCTTCCTCACACCTTTTCCTCATCATCCTCCTCAAACCTCCTCCTCCTCCTCATCCTCCTCTTCTTCTTCTTCTCCTCCTCCTTCTCCTCCTCCTTCTACTTCATCTCTTCCTCTTCTTCTTCCTCCTCCTCCTCTTCTTCTTCTTCATCTTCTTCTTCTTCTTCTTCTTCTTCTTCTTTTTCTTCTTCTTTTTTTCCTTCTTTTTCTTTTAATTATTTATGTTATCTTTACAATTCCTACTATTAGCAGTAAATATGAAATGAATTTCAATATCCGAAATATTTATTACACTGTGCAATTTAGGGTAAGACCACATCAGTTCGTTCAAAGGGGGAACCGCAAGTGAATGGAGGCCAGGGAGACAAAGATCGAGATGTGGAGGTCAACAAAGTTGAGGACGTCCTAATAAAGGTCATGAGGGTTCTTGCCAACTTGTCCATTAATGAAGAGGTCGGTCCTGTCATAGCCAGCAATCAAGGATACGTTGACATCTTACTCAAAGTAGTCGGTGAGTCTTTTGAAATTCCTTCTTTACGTATGTACTAAAAGCAACCAGTGGTTTTCCTAACTGAAATATTGTTGATGAAAGTTTATGGTTAAAACGTAACTGCCAATCACTCGCGAAAAAAATGTATTTGTACACCTTTTTGCCTGTTGTACGCGGTATGCTTTTTTCGTGTGATCGTACGCTTTTCCATAAGTGTCGATATCGGGTCGGATAGCTAAGCAATTAAAAGTGCTGTCATACATTTTAAGTGATACTCCCCCCATAAAACCTTTGTAAAAATATGGACTACATTTCCTATTCCTTGTACAGTATAGACTCAATGACTACATCTTATTTGCAGGGCTCTTGCGCGGTCTGGAAAAGTCAGGAAAAGTCTGGAATTTGATTTTCCCAATTCCAGGCCTGGAAAAGTCTGGAAAATGGGTGTTGTTTTTTTTTAATGGTAGTGAAAGTCTGGATAAAGTCTGGAAAATCGGTTTGCCCCAATAGGATCTAAAAATGACCGGAGTCGTGAGGAAAAAAAAAAGTTGCCAAGCGATGATAATCGGGGATGTCGACGAAACGCAGCGGGAATGCCCAGAAATTTCATCATATTCTGGAAATCTAGACTGTCCAGAAAGTCCTTCGGAAATTTG
>JAOYNN010002266.1:2516-13272 GCA_025770095.1 Goniobranchus kuniei | reverse complement strand
CATTAAAACAAAGAAAGTAAACAGAAATAAGGACAAAATGACAAATTGGTTTAAAAAATGTAGGCTACGATACAAGTTGAAATCACCAACGTCACCTAAGAATCAGCTTCTTCAGTGGAAATTTCAAGGAAGAGGTTGTTGAATAAGCATTGTACCTTTGTTCCAGGCAAAAATTAGATCATGATCCCAGCATCAATAGGCAGATTCTTAAAGACAAAGCTGAAGCATTAGCAAAGGAGTTGGGAATTGACTTTGTTTCTTCATAGGGCTGGATCAACCGCTTTAAAGAACGATGTGCATTCAAGTATAAAAAGGAGCATGGGGAAAATAAGCGGCACAGGACTTCAGAACACAACTTCTACCTGTTCTCATCGAAGAGTATGATGATGATGATGACATACTTAATGCTGATGAGACAAGCATTTAGTTTAAAGTCTTCCTGATTGTGATAAAGCACTGTCATAACGGAACCTGAGCAGTGGCAAAAAGGCAAGGAAGAGAGTAAATGTCTTAGTTTGTGCAAACGACCATGAACAGAGAGATAGAAACTTGTCATTGGGAAATTGAAAGCCCGCAATCTTTTCCTCGTGATATTCAAACTGCATGAGAAATACAGAAACTCGTCTAACTCATGGATGACTTGATCCATCTTCAAACAACATTTAGAACACTGGAACTGAAGCGTTAGTTAGAGTCCAGGATCTTCAGATTCTATTGCTGCTGGTTAGCTGTAGTGCTCATCCTCCTGATGTTACTGCCGTATTTCAAACATTCAAATATTTGTTGTCCCCCAACACAACCACCTTTAACCAACCATTGGACATGGACATTACAAAAAAATAAAATATTCAATAGAGGGAATAGATCAATGAATGTGTCACCACCACTTTAGATGCCAATGAAGAACGCAAAGACTCCGCTGTGTTGAGGGATATACAATTGACAGATGCAAGCTACATGCTCAGTGATGCCTGGAGACAAGTAAAGCAAAGTAAAAAAAACCCCAGGATTTCTTGGGCCAAATGATTCTTCAAGTTATATGTTTGATGACAACTTTCAAGTGCCAAACAGTCTAAACGAAGAGGGATTTGAAGAAATAATCACCAAAGATGAGCAGCGAGAAGTATGCGGAACTTTAATAGATGGTCTGTAAAACGGCAAATAATTGGATATGGAGGAAGAGGAAGAGTCAGATAAGGAGCCAACTGTGCCAGCGCCAACCAAACAAAACTGAAATTTGTGCTTTGTACTCTATGGACATTCATGCAATTGCAAGGATATGAAAACTAAAGTTTGCACTTCAAAGCTTTGGAGAAGAAAGTCCACCAAACCTTTGTCAGTACAAAAAACAAACAAGAATTTTTTGCATCAATGAATGGCACTTCTTAACACTTTATCTATTTCTTTAAAAAAAACAAACCCTGTAAGTTTTATACCTACAATTCTACTTTAATTCCAAGCAGTATGGAAGTGGAAGGGATAGTACTTTTTGGTAGAGGGAGTAGCCTAAGGCCAACTGGTTCCCGCCAGCCGTAGTTTTAAATCATGTTAAAAAAACAAAATAAAACATAAATCAAAGCAAAAGAAAAGCATAACCCATCCCATCCACCCCACCCACCAGAAAAACAAACAACAACAAAACATCCTCAGCAGAAATCCCCCCCAACAAAAAAAAACAAACAACAACAACCCATAAACAAAAGCATAAATATGACATATGCTTTTCTACGACAGAAAAGCAAATTTTTCTTTTGAACAAGGGAAATAATCAGTAAAATTATGAATATTGAACACGCTCTATAACCTTGACTTTACCTAAGAATCCGGTTTGCCTAAGATCCTGGTCTTTGAGTCTCCTGAGGAAAAGAATTCTTAGTTGGTACCGCCTGAAGCAGTTATAGCACATTGAATGTTATCAAGCCTGAGCTGGAACCAAGAAGTATGACAAGATTATTATATATACTCATACTTCACATGACTTTTGAAATCGGATTTGTACAATTGTGACAAATTTTCAACAATCCTGAACATTATCATAAACTTTGTATATATGTATGCTGCCCCCCAATGGCAGGCCGACGTATCTGACAAAAACCAGTTTTCTATTTTGTTTTCATTAATTGAGTAGTAGAAACTGTATCGATCTGGTACAAACAAAAGTATATGGTTAAATCCAACTTTATAATGATTAATCTGTCATCATATTTTTCTGCATGAAAAATTTCAAAATTCTTCACAGAATTCTGCACCCAAAATGATCAGATTCTGCAAAAATTCTGCAAGGATTTCGACCACGGCAAAACTTTTCCCATACTGCTTTAAAAAAATATAATTACCATTTATCATAAGCTGAGAAGTAGCACTGGAGACAGTTGAAAAAAACAACAACAAACAAACCCCAAAAGCCTAATGATTAACGGCACACAACCTTTATTTTTGTTTAGAAACACAAGCTGATAAAATAAAATTCTAGCAAAAAGTGTGAGCCATTAGAAACGAGACACCGTTGTATAATTTCAAAAGCAGGTGAGCTGGCATTTAACCTTTGTCATTGATACATGTAGCAGATTACACAAATTTGTTATCTATTCTTTTGGTAATAGGCAGCTAGCGAAGGCCGTTCAGGATTTGCATTACACGATCAAACTTTTCTTTTGAACTATCAATTATCAATTTTATTATGCTGCACAATTCTGAGCTGTCTGAATTAGTTTGATAGGGAGACCGCTATATGAATCATGGCAGTTGTTTTTCTACATGTGTACATATATTTCATTATTTTGAAAGAAATATCAGGATCATCTGTGTTTAAGAAAAGAATGCATTGCATCTTTTATTTTTTACATTGAAGAAAATGAAATGAATTGTGCTGATCTGTTCTACAAATATGCCAACATATCAAAGAAAGAAAAAACAGCATGTGCATAAACTAACTGAAATTGAAATTAAGGAACAGCAGCTGCTTCCTTCAGGCTTTCCTCTTCAAGACGATGCCTTCGATAAATGTTAAATAAATTATAAAAAGAAAAGCTCATCTCTGTATTGACACTGTCCACTGAAACGGACATGTATGCTCTTGGAAATCTTAAGCTGACATTCAGCAGCACTTGTCTTCAAATCATCTTTCCTTTAAAAAATACATCCATTTTTTCTAGATTCTACAATCTAAAACTATATAAAGGTTTTTTAGGCCTATAAACATAGACCACTCTGAGTTCCGGTTTCAGGTGAGAGAGAAAGAGAGATCACTCAAACGTCGTCAGCTCGGTTCAATTAAATTTTTTTCTTATTTTTCTTTTTTCTTTTGCAATTCTTCATCTGAAAACATAATAATTCTGCAAAATTATGCAAAATATCAATCTGAAAACATACTAATTCTGCAAAATTATGCAAAAAATCCAAAGTCTGTGATCACGACGCGGTTGCAGCGCCCCTGGAAAACCACAATGACAGATTAATCTTCATTCAGACTAAAAAGTAAAATCAGTTGGTAACTTTAAAGAGGCTGATCATCAACAGTTTTTTGCATTTGTCTTGAAAACACAAAACATGCAGATACGTCAGTCTGTTATTGGGGGGCAGTATGGTGTATGTAAAAGAAGAATTTTCAATAAAGCTAGGATTTTTCTGCACTGTATACAGTGTAATCCGCTTATATCGACATGCTTTGGGAAGAGGATTTGATGTCAATAAATGAAAATATAAAGCCAAAGAGGAAAAACAACAAGAGTAGGTCAGCACAAAAAAGAACTGGTGTCTTGCTATCAACACGAGCGGCGAGGCGCACACTAAACACCAATGCAAACTTTGCCACACAGATGTCAGTATTTATAGATAATAGGTCTAAAACATAGCTTAAGACCTGTCTATTGTGATCGCTTGCTGAGGATAAATGAGAGGCAACAACAAAGGCAACTGATCAAAGCAGATACCGGCGATATTATAGGTTGGGGATGGGGAGTGGGCGTAGTGAGTTACTGAGAGCTTTTTTTTATAAAGCGCTAAATCCACTAAATGTGCTCAAAGCGCTTTGCAAGGGTTCCCCGACAGGCGTTTTCCAACCAAATACCTTCTCAACTCCATGTGGAGTATACAGAGCTGCAGCCTTTTACAGGCACACTTGCTCTAGCAGACTGACAAGATCTTCCTCTGCCTATGGTCAGGTACTCAATAACACCTGAGTGGGGTGGGGAAATGTAGGTAAATAGCCTTTTCCAAGGACTAAACAGCGCCACTGCCCGAAACGGCATCGAACTCGAACCCCCGCAGTTACAATTCCAACGCACTGACCTCACAGCTACGATGCCACAAAGGGTGCTATATCTATGGCGCAAGAAGCACATGTCGTCTATTACATACAGTATACAGTGTGTCCATGAACTACAAAAGCCTGGCGTGTCTGTACATTACTTTGCGCGTATGTTGACAAATAAACTAATGTGTTGACCGTTAATGTGACATTTCCCCCTTTTTTGTTCGCGGGCTTTACCAGGTAACTCTTAGAAGCATGTCGATAAAGCATATAGAGCCGAAAAAAGTCAATGTAAGAAAAATTATTCATTAATGATAAGGAAAGAAAAAATCGGGAATTTGAAAACATGTTGATATATCAAAATGTTGATAAATCAGCTGTCGATATAAGCGGATTACACTGTATATGAAAGATACTTTTTCTTTGTATAAACAAATAGGAATAAAACACTTAGGAAAGAATTCTGGACATTTTACATGTATAATATATATAATATCTCAGCTTATATTTTCACTATCTCAATCTCTGTAGTGACAAAGATCTCATATAAACTGAATCGTTATGAAGGGTCAGACTTGAGAAAGCATTGGAGAAAAGAGCAGCCTACTGATGTAATTTAGGTCATTTCAAGTAACTGACTTCAAGAGGTGTTTAAATTGAATATAAATATCAAAATTGTGACTCGAGTATCAGTGCTTGCTGTTCTTCTTAAGAGTTTGATTGTCTATATGCATGACTGGTTGAAATTATCTAGTCTGTTGTTCATTTCTGATGGTAGTTGACTGAAGGTAGCAGAGCATTCGGAAAGTTGTCCTTGCTAGCTTTTGCTGCATTTGACTGATGGATGCATCTTAGGAGACAGCTACTGCTGAAGTAGTTCCCAGATGGAAGTGTGTAATAGAGTATTCCACAATGGAAATTATTGTATTCATGAAATGTACTCTTTCAGATTCAGGAGTATCTATGGTAACAGAAAAAAATACTCAAAAGACTTTCTCCTCCCATGTCATCTGCTCACGGCCATACTGGTACGATAAAAGTTCATATCTCCTTAGAGGAGGAAAGTGACAAGGGGAATTTGCATAATTCCTCAACTACAGAAAATTCAGTGATGTTATATCTTTGAATGCTTTCCATTTATGGGACTATATTACTATGGTTAGATGCAAAACAGGCCAAATGTAGATGATCAATCTGATACAAACAATTTGAAAATCTTCAAAGGAAGTTGCCAGACACCATCTTGCTTTCACATCTCTGGCAAAAGTTGTTATATTCTATTGAAATTTTGAATTAATATTCCTTATACTTGGCAAGATATCAATTGCAATATAAAAATCATATCATGCTAACTTCTGTCATTTGGCATTAAATTTATTTTAAAAAACAACAAAACCCAACCAATACCCTTATCCACATAAAATCAAAATTATGTTTACGTAGTAAAAACAGAAGATAATTTATAAAATCTGATTAATTCTCAATAATATCACAACTTATGGACAAAGCAGTGGCCTCAACTTCTGCTCTGGCTTCACTTAATTATATTATATGTACACCTTTTAAGGCAGTAATGGTGTGACTCATGAATGAGTTGATCATTTATGAGACTGTAAAGTAACATCTATATAACGGTAAATGGATTGATTTAACAAATGCTATATAGAAGAATGCCTCATGTCTTCTCTCTTTTGTAAGGAAACAACACCAACAAAAAAATTAGAAAAATCGGTAATCTTCAGTTTTCAAGATTACACATAGCAATAAAAATCGACAAACTGATATTACAAATAAGACAGGCAGTTTTACACTGAGCGTGATCACAAAGTTGATTCAATAACATAACTCATTGTGTGGAGAATAATTTTTTCCCTTTTCTTCATAAAAATAATAAAAAAAAAAGTGCCATACTGATACTCGGCTGTATTACCATGGAATCAGAGAATCTAATAGTGTTGATATTTCAAGTAAATACAAACTGCATCAAGTGATTGTCATTAACCTTTTTTTTTAGGATACGTAATTGTTTTTCTTTTCAAAATTTCGATATTTTGTCTCCTTTGATTTTCTCCCCTTGATTTCTTTTGGTTATAACAAGTACAATTTCCAGAGGGTCTTTCTATTTACAAGGTGGAATGTATGAATGAAGATATTATAAAACAAGTCATATATTAAAACATAAAGGGATATCATAATTAGACACCCTCCCAACGCCTGATATGGTTAATTTGTTGTTCCACAATTTGGCAGTTGCATAGGCATTATCTTCTGGGTGAGTCTCCACAATTGCCGGGAATGTAATATGCTGCACTCCATGACTGTCGACTACATAACATCCATCATGATCATGGCCAGCAACAACAGCAACAACACAGTTAAAATTGTGAATGACCTCCATCATCTCTTCATAGTTCCATAAAAGGCAGGTGCTGTATTCATTGAACTGAGTTTGAAATGCAATGTGAGCTGGGAATAGAGCAAAAAAAAATTCATCATGCATAAGATATAAGAATGACTTTAAAGTTGGCATGAAATGATGAGAGTAAATATACAAAAAGGCAAAATTAAACTGATCACTAAAATTCATTATCTGTTACAATCAGGAAATGGTGATTTGTACATTCAGCCTTCCTCTTCTTTATGTAAACCAGTGTCTCCAAACTATGGCCAGCAGGCGAAATCTGGCCTGTGACGGCAAAAAATGTGGCCCACCATGTCACATCAAGTGCAGATACTCATGTATATTATATTTTCTGTACATACAAAATACTTCATGCCCGTGAATTTGGCCCTCAAACTTTTGGAAAAAACAAATTTGGCTAATGGAGGAAAAAGTTTGGAGACCCCTGATGTAAACTGACTGAAAAAGTTTGATTGAGTATTTCTGTCAGGGCACCCATCTCATCACATATTTTGAACTGATGAGAATAGAGCTGAGATATCAACTTTTGAGTTTTTGTATGAGATTGGTATCATTTCCAGATCTTCATCTCCAATTTCTCTACGTTTAAAGGAACATGATTTTCTTTTTGTGTCACAGCTGAATAGAAATAATTCAATACTTCATTTAACATTTCTAAATATATGGCTTCAGCAATTGTTAAAAATAAAATTGAACAGCCTCCCCCTAGCCAACAACAATATCATCAACTAACCAAGAACTGACTTAAAACCAATCATATACAGATATGGATAAACAACCTTTTTCACTCTCTCAATTTTCTTTCAGATAAATTGAGTTTTTAGTTATGTCCCCTGGCATTAACTGTATCATAGTATATGTTAATAAATGCTTACTTTGTTTGCTCCTACATCTACATCGATTTCTAGTATTTAGTATTGTAAGGTATTGACTGAAAAAAGCCAATGAATATTAAACATTTCTGGAAAGCTAACAATGCAGGGTGGAACATAAGATTTCAAAAAGCTTGCACCCTGAGTGGTTTATGTCAAATTTTCTGAAAAGCATGCAACAATTGAGATTTCATAGAGAAACCTTGCTTAAAATGTATACATATATTTTGGGTATGAATATAATAACCTGGATTCCTTTTTACAAATTACAGCTTATTGTAAAGTTGTTTCTTTTCCTGTGCACCATCGAATTGCTTCATACAGGAAGCATTAGCTTGTTCTGGGGGCTTGGACTGGATGTTTCATGTGTGGGAGACTGACTTGTGGTCAATCTCAGGGTTTGGTTTGAGGTTGATGGAGCTGTGATTGAATTAGAACAAAAGTGTATATCTGTCACAGATCCAGTTAGTCTAATAAGTTCAACTGCCTTTAAATCTAGATATCTAGATCTAAATCTATGGCTAGTCCTATAAAACCATAGATCTAGACAATAGAGCAGGTGATTGCCAGGATATTGAACATTGAAAAGATGGTTTTGTATTTGTAGCATTTGATTCCATGAACAATGAATTAGCCATGCGGAATAGCTCAGAATAGCTGCTCAATCTGGTCAGTCACATGACATCATATGCACTCACCAGAGTATCGAACAAATTTTGATTCGTTATTGTTTCCTCCATTACTTTGCCAGATCGCCCTTATAAATAGATGTAGACTAGATCTGAATCTACATCTTTTTCGAAGAGCATACAAACAACCTGAACATTCTAAACTAGATCTAAATCTAGATCTATATAATTTGGACAGCTGATTGTTGGTTTGAAAAGCCCATCTAATACAAAACTGACTTGTTTAATGACTCCATGGTTCTATTCAGCAGAGATCAATCAATATTTCGCAGGGTTGCAGTATTCTCTGTGACGTTTTACAACACAAGTTTTCGAATCATGCTTCATGGATTAGCTTACGACCAACTCGCTTAATCCCAAATCATTCAGAGGAAGAGAGGTCCCCTAAATTTCACAGATCGGGGGAAAACTCCAATCCTTTTTTGTTTAAAAAATAGTTACCAGCCCGCTATCATGAAAATATAAAAAAAATTTAACTGAATCTATTGATCCTTACAATAATAAGATGTACAGTGGTGTCCCAAAAAGAATATGGCAAAATCCTTACGTTTTACTCAAGTCTATAACCTTGTAGCGATTTGAATCAATGATTATTTGATAGAGCAGTTATGTAAGTTTGATTGGGTGTCAATTTCACCTTTATGGATATTAATTCTGCTGACGCCATGAACACATCCCCCACTTGAAACAGTTGAACATCAAAGAGATTTCCCTAAGGTGAATGTCTTCTGAGGTGTGTCTCTGGACAAAGTCTATAGGCCATGTTTCTTTGAAGGAAACACTGTTACAGGACAAGCTATCTTGAAATGCTCCAAAATTGGCGACAGACTTTCCTGCAAACAGTTTCAAATGACTTAATTTTCAAAAAGATGGAGCACCATCCCATTGACATCTCGGCATTCGAGCTTATCTGAATGAAAACATCCCTCAAAGATGGATTGGTAGGAGAGGTGCTTGACCTGCCGGATCCCTGGACTTTAATGTGTGTGACTTTTTCTTGGGGGGAGTTTATGCTCCAATGCTTGTAGCAAATATCGATGACATGAAAGATCGAATAAAAGATGCAATCAACATCGAGGACCATGACATGCTGAGGCACGTTTGGGATGTATTCTCATATTGGCTTGATGACTTCTGTGATGCTGGAGGTGGGCCACATTGAGCACTTGTAAACATGAAATAAAACTTGAAGGTATGTAAGCCCTACAACACATGTGTTCAAGCAGGAGTTTTCTATTGTTTTTCTTTTTTTGACACATCATGAAATGATTTTGGCATGTATCCTTTTTGAAACACCCTGTATATTGCCTATCTAATCATATAGATCAATATTGGATTAAAATGTCTATCGAGATCCACTGATCCAGTTGTGATCAAGCCCTCATCTTTCGATGTGCAGAAAGATATGGGATGGATCCTGATAAAACCATACACTCAGTTCTCTAGTACTAAAGTAGGTTGAAAGAGGCCCAGTACTCCAGCACGACCATATTAAAGTAAATGTAAAGTTAGTCCTGAACCCATGACTGAGTATAGGGGAATTAGGGGTAGAGCCCTAAGTATACTAGGCATACGGCATAATGTGGTAGTTTCCCTTTACTTCCACCAAGTCTAGAAAGACCTAGCTACCCATTTATTCTGCTGGGTGAACAGGCCGCCCCGAAAAAACCACTGCCCAGCTGGGGGTCGAACTCGGGCCACTTCGCATGGCTGTCAGCCGCTCTACCAACTGAGCTACCGGGCCACCACGACCATATTACAGATTAAGAAACCTTTAAATCCAAACCCAAAATCCATTAAAATGTCTCCAGTAGTTTTTCTCATATAAATTTTCACCCAATCCCAATCTCTCTTCTATGCTAACTAATTTGTAAAAATTAATCTCCTTCAGATGAAATAAATTCAATGGAAGATTTATATACAACTTACAGACAATGATGACATTCTCTTCATGAGCTTCAGCTTTTCTCAAAAGCTCTGTTAACCACTGCAATTGCCTCTGACTCACGCCACCATTGTAGGCTGTCCATCTTCTTTCATATCCAACCAAGCCTGAGGGACTATTGATATTTTCATTGGTATTATGCTGATTAAACATATCCTTGGCTTTTAAGTAATTCTCATTCTCCAAATCATCAGAATAGCCCAGCAGACTAACTTCATAACTGTCGATGGCGACAAGTCTCAACTTTGGATGTGGCAAAAAAGTATAATAAAATCGTTCTGCTCCGGAATTAATATCTATAGAGAGGGCACTATTTAGGGGAGATGTCAGGTAATATGAACGTTGGAAGTTATAATATTCATGATTTCCAAGTAAATGATAAACTGGTACATTCAGGGATTTAAAGGTATGAAGAATTGTATCAATTGCCTTTTTACTTTCTACTTCTCCTCCCCTTTTGTTACAACCATCAATCAGATCCCCTAATTGAATGACAAAAGAAAGAGGACTGTGACTACACTTCCAGTGATTGATGGCATTTTTCAAAAGATTCAATGAATTTCTGTAATATCTTGT
>JAOYNN010002265.1:0-19671 GCA_025770095.1 Goniobranchus kuniei | reverse complement strand
CTCTCTCTCTCTCTCTCTCTCTCTCTCTCTCTCTCTCTCTCTCTCTCTCTCTCTCTCTCTCTCTCTCACCCTCTCTCCCCCCCTCCTTCCTCTCTCTCCCTTCCTATTTCTTCCCTTGTCCTCTTGTCAGCGATAAACTGACAGGTCGTTTTGCATTATAGGCCCTTTTTTAAAAAGTTGTGAAAGGCCTCTAATTTTGTCAAATATCTTTTTTATTTTTTCAAAAAAATTTAATCATCTGCTTTGTTTTGTCTGAGTCTGAACCATTAGAAAACAAACAAAAGGGATTTTCAAAAAATTTTCAGTATTGGTGGTCTCAAATGAAAACTGCAGCACAGCGATTCCAAGTCATTGTTGATGTCATCCCTCTATTTCCTTCCTAGATTTCCTCTGTTTCTTCCTCTGGGCAGTTTTTCCTTCCAGAATTACATTTTTCGAGGAGTTGATGTCTTTTCATGACTCTTGAGATATTAATTATCTTTCCTTATAGTGCCAATGAGCCAGATTTTATGCATAATGTAATTCGGCTTAGATTAAACTTGTATTTTCTCTTTGAAGCAATCATGATAGCTTTTTACATTCATCAGTTTCAAATTTTGCTACTGTTCTCTAGGTGCATTTTTTTTTTTTTTTGATCCATGCCTTGCAGTCATATGCTGCTACTGGTATTAGAAATTTGCATGATCTGAAGAAATTGACTTAGTGTTTTTTGATGATCATCGTCCTTGACATAATTTTTTTAATTTTCTGTAGTATACCTATGAGTATATATTCTTTCAGTTTGGTTTATGTTCGTTATAAGTTGTGAGTGCACTTATGTCGTGTGGTATATTTTCATGATTTTGTGTGCGTGTGTGTGTAGGTCAATTAAAGAAGTATTAATAAGCTGTATTATGTATCAATTGTATTTTCAACAATGTATAATGTCATAACTCTGTTCTTGTGTTCTACTCTTTGTCTAAGATCTTCTAAATATATTATTGATAAAATGAAATTAAACAAGAAAAAAATGGATTAAAGGACTAGTATAGGGACCAGTCAGAAAAGAAAAAAGGTAGAAAAGCAAAATGCCAACTTGTGTATAGTTAATGTGTTTTGTAGGATTATGCTAAATTGAAATTTAGGCTAAGAGCACTGATATAATAATATATATGATAGACAGTGGTAGAAAAGTCATTTTTTACAGTTTTGGGTAATCTTTTGTTTTCAATTTTCATATTTCTTAATCAGGTGCTGAAACAGGGGAGTTCAAGTTTCGAGCCACTGATGGGGTGAACAGCAATGACCTTCAAGTTTTCCACATTCGAGCCATTCCAGTAGAGATTATTATGGAGGTGAATCAGACCGTGGATGCTTTTCCTAATACCCTTCAACCTATTTTGAATTCCTCCTTATTGGCTAGAGCTTCTTCATCAAACTTCACAGGTGACATAGAATTCACCATCATCAAACCCTTTTCTACCGATGGCAAAATAATATCTGTGGTCAATGGTCATTCATCTGAAGCCAAATCTTTCACACAGAAAGATATAAATGAAGGTAAAATTTTCTACAAACACTTTGGCTACAAGAGAATATGGGAGGAAACTGATTTAATGCATCTAGAAGTTTCTACATCTTATGCTAGAACATTATCAAATTTGGCTTTAGTGATCAACATTTCATATGCTCATATCAATGAATACAATTATGAAACTTTGCTGAATGTGAAATCTCCTTCTGTGAAAGAAGGAAATGAAATTACCATCACAGAACAAAATTTTGATCCTGCACGTTTTGTTCAGAGTATTCAGAGTGTCAGAGCAGATGTAGAGGTAGAGTTTTCCATAGCTGCACTTCCAGTTCATGGCTATCTCATATTAAATCACAATGATGCAGACATAGGGGCCTTATTCACAAGAGAGAATGTGCTGGCTAGAGAAATGGTCTACATCAACGATGACTCTGACTACACTCTGGACAGGTTTCAGTTCACCATAAAAATTCTTGTGCCAAGATCAGAGGATGAGACAAGTCAATCATCAGCGAAAACCTTTGATTTTCCTGTTAAAATCATCCCCGTCAATGACATGCCATTTAAAATCATCACTGTTGTATTTGAGATCAAGGTCATTCAAGGGGAGGAAGCTCGCCTGACCGCCCAGAATTTAACAACGATTGACCTTGACACCGGTCCTGAAGGTATCATGTACACTGTTTTAAGACCACCACCCAGTGGTTTCCTTTATAGGGAGTCAGCCCCGCGAATCCCTATCTTGCACTTTTCTCAGAAAGATATTAATGACCAGAAAATCATATTCAAACACAACGGATCTCGTGAAGTTGGAGGAAACATGGGTCTCAAAGTCTCAGATGGTGTTTTTCCACCACAGGGTTTTAACATGACAATTGGTGTTATACCTCTGAAAATAACTGTTGCTCCTGACCGGGGTGTGCCTTACGTCCAAGGCAAAGGATCAGTTGTTATAAAGAATGAATATTTAAAAGTTGCTACGACTGGTGATCATGACGCTCTATCATACAAACTCACTCAAGCGCCTCAGTTTGGAAAATTGCTCCGGCACCATTCTCGCGTAAATGAATTCACTCAGAAAGATATTGATCAAGGGGCATTAGTGTATGTTCAGGATTATGATTCTGTTGGAGATGATTTCTTTGTTTGTGATATTTTTCTCAACAACATTGATTGCTCCCTAGACACTGTGCAGTTTGATGTCATCATGAAACCTCTAGTTAAACAAGGGCCCTTGGTGACAGCTGCTGGGTCTCAGATGGCCATCACAAGAGCCAGCCTAGATGCCAGTGAACTGGCTCAGATCACAAATGACAACCCTCGTTTCGACATTACAATGCCTCCCAAATATGGTTACATAATGAGAAGGAATCGTCAGAAAAGAGAGGCAAGGGTGAAAGGTAATTTTTCACCAGTGTCCAATTTCACTTTTGAAGACATCGTCTATACCCGAATCT
Source organism: Goniobranchus kuniei (assembly GCA_025770095.1). Classification (NCBI taxonomy): domain Eukaryota; kingdom Metazoa; phylum Mollusca; class Gastropoda; order Nudibranchia; family Chromodorididae; genus Goniobranchus; species Goniobranchus kuniei. Next base: position 16,701 of record JAOYNN010002265.1, on the reverse strand, counting down.
ACTTCATTGCCAAATCAAGAGGTGCTACCCAGGACAGTTTCTCATACAGTCTCTCTGCCAAAGGGGTACCCCCAGCAAGAGGAGAGTTTATCATTCAGCTGGATCCAGCTGAAGAAACGACGGATGTGGACATGGGCACAGGAGAACGCCCAGAGGAGGAATTTGATGGCAACAGAGAAACCACAAAGTCCTCAACTCATGGGTATGTAAAAGAGGAAAGTGTACCCTCAGATGAGGATGTTGAAGATGACGTAGTCAAAGAAGCTGCTGTGGGTCCAGATGATGATGATAATAATTCCATAATAATTGCTGTGGTTGTTGTGACATTGCTGATAGTACTGATTATTGTTGTTATCCTGGGAGTTTGTTTCATAAGGAGGCGCCGGCGCCGTGAAGCCAACTCAGCCCATAATTTGAGTCCCGTCAAGCCAAGACCATACATTAGTGGACCCCTTCAGCTTGAACAGCCTCATGTGTTCATTGAACCACAACAAGACGCAAGTACCCCAGTTGGTGAAGAAGACACAGCTCTTATGAATGATCATGAAGATCACATGTACATGAACACTTCACATGTCAACAAGAGTCATGAAGGAGATGGGGATCCCAGACAGAGAATTCCTCTGCAATGCAAAATGGTGGATCCGAGCTTGACAGAAAATCTCATGACCCCAGATGAAACCTCTGAGGATGCAGATAAACATTCCAGCCTAACTGGTGGCAGAGGATCCAATGCCAGCACCGATTTAATGGAATGGACATTGATGGACCCTGATATTTTACAACATTGCTACAACACCACACCAGTCCTGCGTAGTAATCAGTACTGGCTCTAGTGATGTGATGTGTGATTTAACTCACAGTATAGCTTCTGTTCTATGATGTTGTCATGCTGTCAATCAATAACAGTAAGCGGGAAAGAACTTGAAGTTGTCAAATTGTTGGCTTACTTTACAAGGATGTGAGCTGCACTACATTGAAATACATTAATATACACAAGGAAAAAAACTTTGCCATTCTCACCTGTGTCAAGTAAAGTGAAAAATATTATGATATTTTTCTTGTTTTGTTGTTGTCTGTCCCTTCCACTCTCCATCTCCACCCCAAACCCTAATGTCCTAGTCGGAGTGTATTTTTATGACTTAGTTTGATACCTGTAGTTTGTTATAATGAGTGTATGCACAATATATTTGTACCTATATGAATGTGTCTGCATATCTGCATGTAATGTCTGCTTGTTGAAAGGTAGTAGTAAATGCCATATTAAGACATGTGTATGCACATGGTTTGTTTGTATGTGGGAAGTCACGCAAATATCTATCATATATTCTGGTATGTGTGTACGAGGAATGTAGTTACTGATACAATATGTTTTGTTGGTATGCATTACAATGCATACTCATACATATATATGTATGTGTGTGTATATATATATATATATATATATATATATATACATCTGTAAATGTGTAAAGAAATGAAATTTATTTCAATATGAATGTTACTAAGCTTTTATGTTTTATACATATATATGTTACTTTAAAAAGATCTGTTTTTCAAACACATTAACATGAGTTACGCCAATATCATATTTTATTATTCATGCATGTATTGATATGTTTTCTGAGATTGCTGAGATTAAATTATCCAATAGATTGTTATTGTTCTTTAGAATTAAAACAGTTTTTTTAATGAAAGGTTGAAATGGTTATTTGTTACAAAATTGGTTATGAAGAGAGATAAAAGAAAAAGAAGCAGAAATGGAAACAGCGAAGCAAAACTTCATAAAGGTGGGTTTTTTTAAATTTAGAAAGTCATTACGTGGTACCAAGTTTTCGATTTTGTCTGTTGCTGTGCTGTGCCAGATATTTTGCACCATTTATCCGACATGCTCAGGGTATCTGGCCACTATCCCAGGGAACAAAACAAATTGCTTTGTTTTACCTGTCTTACCGGCATTGTATTTACTTTTCAGACTGTGGCATCAAATTTGGGGAAAATATGAATATTATACAATGTAATACTAATGGCTTCCCATGGTGAGAGTAGATTTTCACACCAAAGGATGACGCTTCTGGCAAACAGCGCTTAATAACTCATTCTGTATGTCAGAACATTACAAGTACACAGATGTGACAAAACAATCAGAATGAGCTCTCTACCACAGCTGGTCACATGGCGGGTAGTTATGGGCTGACTGAGGTGTGTCATATCTGTCCTGTTTTTTTTTCAGATATCAAGATCAGGGTTCACTTATATGGCTTGCTCAGGTATGCGGCTTTTTTCCCAGGGAACAGATAATGGTGGATAACTGGCAGTAGACTATTTGGTCATGATTAAAAATTTTGGAGACTTATAATCACCCATGAATTCTGAATAATACTGGCAATCGGAAGAAACTGAGCACATATCTTTATTTACAAATATAACATTTTCCTTATTGACACATTTTTTTAGGATGTAAAGTAATTACAGAGTAGAAGCTAATTAAGTTGCAAAATACCCTTAAATGGGAACTTTTATATAGTGCTAAATCTACTATGTGCTCGAAGCGCAGTACTAATGTTCTCCTACAAGCCCTATTCCAACCAAATACCTTCTCAATTCCATGTGGAGTACACAGAGATGCAGCCATTTTACTGGTGCACTTATTCTAACATACTAACAAGTCCTCCTCTGCCTATGGTAAGGTACTCAGAAACACCTGAGCGAGTTGAGGAAATACATATAAATAGCCTTTCCGAAGGAATAAACAGTGCCAGCTTCAAACTCAGAACCTCGTGGTTACAAGTCGAATGCCTTGACCTCATAGCCACACTGCCCTACAATAACTCATTAATTTGATGATGTGCTTTAGAGCTTGAATAAACTTTCTTTTCATTATTTGAATATGCCCTAACACCAAAATTTGATACACTTCCTCAGCCCACATAATTCCCAGGATTTGATTTCTTTCTCTGTGATCATTTGAGGCTTGCACTTCTGACAAACTTTCTTCTTCAGCAAAAAAGAAGCCCAAATTTAAATCATGACTTAAGTAGCACACATTTCAAAATTTAATTTTACTCCGACTGTTTTTTTCCCACAATGAATTAAATATAGCATATTATTATCCTGAAAATAAAAGACAACTGCTTACAAACAAGCTCAGCAATTTAGTTAGTAAATGAAAAATGGCTACTTTCTTTTGATTGCTAGCATGATTCTAAGGGCAGATTACACAGTGAAAAACCACAAGGGTTCCAAATTACCGGTATATGAAAATATAAACAATGTGTTGACCAAAATACTCATTTCCTTTTGTGTTCTTATGTGGCATGTTATATGTATCCATATGATAAAATTGAAATGAAGATCACATTTTGTTTTTAGTTATAAGGGGCAGATAATGTATTTGCTTTTATGACTTGATTTTGATACAAAGATATATATATTTTATTCTCCTTTAATTTATGTTTTGTAACATCTTGTATGTAACCTGCTTGAGTTTTCCTTTTGAAAAGAACTATGATTTGACATTTCCTATCTATAATCTCTCTAAATATATACATATAACTTATCCAATTCCTCTTCATTTGCTGAGAAAAATAGGACTTCCCTGGAAATCAATACTGTATTGTGGCTAAGGATGGATGTATCTGTTAAATTTGTTAACCCTTTGCTGGTTAAAATTAGGAGAAAGTTAGAACCAGAAGCGTTGACTTTGGTTCCATCTTTATTTACACATTTGACTGTCATGATTGGCTTCGTTGTCTCTGTTTATCACAGAATGTACCAAACCTAATGCACAGCATAACATTTTCTTGGAGTGACAGAAGACTGAATAGAAAATTTTGAAAAAGATTTTTACACTTTTTAGCTCAGATCGAATTTTGTGGCCAAAGAATTTCCTCTACCTTAAAGTCTAAGCTTAGGTCATCCATAACCCACCAAATCTAAAGTTGCCTGACAAACCAAGCTGACTCTAGTTTGCCGACCACACCCACTCCCCTTTTCCTCCAACAGTTTGTGAATAGGCATAAAAATAATTCATTTTGACTTCATGCAAGTCTGGATATGAAAGCAATCGAACCTTTAAAGTTTGCTTACTACCTCTATTCACAATCAATTGCTCACTTTCTCTGCAGAATTCTGTTGGCATAAATGGATTGTAAAATGGACATCAATAGTGAACAGAGAGAGGCAAATGGTGAGGCATTGTGTTTGATGATGCTGTTAATGATTAAAGAATGGCATTTTAAAGACAAATTTACAAAACAAAGAACCATAGGTCTAGAGGATTTAGTCTGCCTAAACATATCTTTCTGTGCTACTTGATACTGTACACTGGTACTTGTAGCATGACCAAGTTGAGCATTGTTTTCAGTACGGTAGACCTATGCTTATATATTTAAAGTCACTGTTTAAGAGTGTTTTACGTGTGTACAAAAAATTTCAGCTCAGTATTTCAAGTAAAATCAAAATTGACAATCATTGTAATAAGTCCTCCAAAACCCCCACAGAAATTTGGCCTAAAAGAATATCTAAAAGTTAACACACCAAAAGTAATGTGAACCCTCAGCTGACATAAATTTATGGAATTTAACAAAGCCTTCTCCTTTAAGTCAAATCAAACAAATACAATGACAGTTTTATTGTACATGTGTAGTACAAAATGTTTGCTACACTGTGAAAATTGAGTTGTGCAGTTAATAATAGGAAATTTGTGCAGGTAATGTTTCATTTGATGAAGACTAAGATCTGGGATGCTCTTTTTTAAATTGAGATGTTTTCATTTGATACTTTAAATATTTTCTGAAAATTTGAATTTATTTTGTATAAAAAGTACACCACTTCAAAGCAGTTGTAAATTAAATAACGACACTTCCATGATCTATGAAAGCTCCACATAGTTGTACTTCAGTCTATAAATGTACATGATTTAAATATTTTTGAACATTTTTTAAAAATTAATTTTACTCAATTTATTTAACCAAATGTTGAAATTGACAATCATAAACTCATTTGACCACAGTCATTAATTTATTTAAATAGTCAAAAAAAAGGCTTCTCTTTAATTTTTTTGAAAATTGTGTTTATTTTACATTCTTTATACTACTGTCATTTAGTTTACCTCTGGTAAATTCTCTCCATTTCAAATGAATCTTTTTTTTTTTTATGAAGAATATTAGGTTAACAATTATGGTATACATGGTTACATAGATTTGTAAAGGAATGTATATTTTTGTTCTCACAGTTTAAACATATATTGATTTTGAAATTTATATTTCATTTATTTTCCTTTTTCTTTTCTATGTATTATATTTCCACACATTTTTTTTTTTTTTTTTATGATACCTGTTGTGGCTATCATCTCATTTATCATAAAGGATAAAGGGAACAGATGGTTTATAGACAAGATTCAGAGGCTTTCTAATTGTAGTCACTAGATGAATGTAATGATTTGACACGACCCATCTACCATTACAATGTAAAGGTGTATATTTGTAGATACAATTTCACAGATATCTCACTGTTTTTAGATCTCCTATATGTTTTATCATCCAATAACTAGATTAGGTGTGAAAGGAAAGAGAGAAATGAAAACAATTTTTGAAAGCCAGATTTTATGATTGTGAGGAAAAGCATAGATGAGATTAATACAATTGTAAAGCTTTAAAAAAAGACTGATTTTACATTAATTCATATTACATGAACAAAGAGAATAATTTTTTTTAAATTTTATACTTGCTAATTTTGCAATTGTTTACAATTAGAAATAGCTTACCCAATAGTAAGATCTGGATCGGCCCGTTTATTGAACCACAATATGATAAAAAGGATGTTGGAGTCTGCCGAGCAGTAAGACCGATCCCAATAACCTACTAGATTTCATTATTTAAAAAAAAAATTTTTTAATTTCTCCAATTAGTCATATTGTAAACACATTGGCGTGTCACTATGCCATATCGTGTATCATAATTTGATTTGGTCTCAGTCTCATCATTCAAATACTACTGATCATGTATATGAATCTCTCATTAGACATCAACTTTATGGCTATGTTCAATCAGACTCATTTCTATACTAATTGGAATATTTATTGATGAAATGTGCAATAATGAAAAGCAGGTACTATCATGTGACGATTTGATGACCCTATTTCATTCATTAATTGTATTAAGCTTAAATTTAGACATTCACAAAGATCTGGATCTAATCATAACAACATGTGAACATTACAGACAATTCAGTGTTGTGTTCAATATCATATCAACATGACTGTTTATTTCGAAAGATAGAAAACCAGACTTCCATCAGTACTAATATGATTGTCTTATTGAAGACTTATAGTAGTATGTGTAATATGAACCACTTGTAGAACATCCCTTTTGTCTTAATTTTATTCAACCTTATAGTATATATGGGATACTACATGCAGCCTTAATAAAGCTACCACCTTATGATTTGATCAGGGCTACCATGCAGACAACATGTCTTTGTTTAAAATGGCAACTTCTTGTGTGTTGTGAGTGCATTGCACTTTGCATGAATAAGATATAAGATATAAACCTAATTCTCTTCTCGGCGATCTATAACCAAATTACTAATGGTTGTGAGGAAAATTGGTTTAAAAAAAAATCAAACTTGATGAACTGAATACTTCATCATGTGTTATCCAAACCCCATTTACAGCAAAGCATTCGTCTGAAGCTTTAAAAAGAACTAAAGAAAAACAAAACAAAACAAAACCCCATAATTTACTTAATTTATCAGCACATGAAAAGAAAACCCAAAAGGTACCATCTCACACACAAAGTGATTGTGATGGAATTGGACAAGACAAGAACATCTCGGGATAGCCTTATCCTTGTGTGGTTGTCATGTTATCTACTTCTTGAATGATTGAAGGTTATGTATATGACGGAGTAACAAGTCAAGAAAATTTGTTTCCCACTATTCTCTTCTCCCTATCCTTAAGAATCCCACGTGAATTGACTTGACTAGAAATTTTCTAACCTTTTGAAATCCATTTTTGCCGTCCTTGTTTTACACTGTTATACAAAAAAGGTAAGGAGCAGATTTTGCTGTAGAGGGGAGGAGATATTGTCGTGCGTGTGCACTTTTTGCATTTGTGGTTTTTCACAATTTTACAGGGGAGCAAAAAAACTAAATATCTTTCCACAAAGTCGTCAGTCATTTCAACATTTTGTACGCACTTTGGCTTGCACAGAGCCTGCACACTTTGTGCAGAGACATTTGCGAGACAACTGTATATGCATTTTGATTTCCAATATAAAAACAGTTCAGTGTAGCTAAAAACAGACACAACCATCGGATGCGCCATACAAATTTACATAGGAATAGATGAAAAACCAAAAATAGTCAATTTTTCACATACGCAAAAAGTGCACAGGCACGAAGATATATTCGTTGGCTGTCCCAAATTTTTTGTGCATTGCATGAGGTAAAATACAATTCTGTCCGTCCGTGTCTCTTGCTATCTAGATGGACTGAGTAGTTTTGTACGCTAAGGATGATAGAAAATCCTGGCTGATATATCGTGTACAGTTTTGGGATTTGATGGCTACTGTTAGATCTACCTAATTTTTTGTTTTTGAGAGGTGATATTTTTTTTTTCTGTATACCATTGCTCCATTTAGTTACGTTTGATTATTATGATATGTATTATGCTTATTGAATTATTAAATTGCTTCTTTTTCTCTCTGGTAATTGCTTTTTTTTTCTTCTGAAAGCTTATATCTACTGACACTACTGCTATTCTTTCTCCTTAACTAGCCTGTCGTCTTTTTTTTTTCCCATGTGCACTGATATGCCCTTATAGTCAATAAAAGCCCTTAACCACCGAACACATACAGTAGAACATGACTTTCGCAGGACTTTTCATTGCAGAAGAAAAATCCCGCTATAGGCATGTTCCCGCTATAGGAATGCAAAGGGTCTGGGTCTGTGTCTGTATACACTGTTGATGTCACTCCCCCTTCTTCTACGAGAACGTCACGCAGCACTCAATCTCTAGGCCAGATCTAACTTTGTCAAAAAACAAACAAACAAACCAAAAAGCCCTCACACACACACACAAACACACTGCCTGTCATGTACACACTTTCCACACATTGGTCACGATGTTAAACCCCCCTATTCTACAGTCACCTTCTTGCTTCACCCACTTCCCTCATTCACTTTACATAAAACGTTTAGATCTACTGGCAATCTAGATAAAACTAAAATCTAGATTCTATTAGTCTACATTCCTATCAAGGATGGTCCCGCTGTAGCGGGTGCAGCTGTAGGTGAGCACTACTGTATTACTTAAATAAATGCATTTGTTTTAAAGCAGCAGCAAAGAAAATACATATAACCAATTTAGACTACAGTCGAAACCATGTTTAACAGGCCCGGTTATAACAGGGGGTCCGCATATAACAGGGCTTTTTCCAATCCCGTTTTTTTCTTTCTCTTGGTCTCTGTTAAATCTTATCAGCTATAACAGGGAGACAAGAGTTAAATTGGTTATAGCAGGGATTTTATGGCACACAGGCAAACCCACATGGAGAAAACGTGGGCCATTGGTTGATTGAACACCTTCCAGGCTTGCGCACCAGCCTAGGCTAGGCCTATAATAAAGAGTTTATTACATAAACTAGGCTACCCGTATCTGTCTGGCCTCCTAGCCTAGCTCTATGGCTGGCGTTGACATGCCTGACCATAACCCCACTCCGCTCCCTCCTTCTCCCTCTCTCAACTTCGTTGATCTGTCCTTATTACTTTATTTTCCCTTGATATCTGATGTAACAAGGATCGGATAAAGCAGGGATTTTGCTTCGGTCCCCTCATCCCTGTCATATCAGGTTTCCACTGTATACCATATTGATGCTATGTTTGAGAATTGCCAGTTTGGTTCCAGTCTTTATTTTTATCACTTTGTGCTCTATCTTGCTTCTTTTCTTATCTCTTTTTTAAATCAAGTGCATTAGGATATTGACTTCCTTGCAGAAACTTAGCTTTAGTTCTCTGTTTGAATGACTGATAATTGCAATTTATCATGTTATTTGAATTTTTTCTCATCTTCAAAAGGTTCCCCATTGCCTTCATTTTGCTTCACTTTCATTGCTTTCAAGCTGAAAATGTCTTTTATGTAGATTAGCAATTTTGGGTAGGTCCAACTACTCATCTGTAGAAGAAGAACACAATAATTCAAGTCTGTTTTTCAATCAGAGAAAAAATATTTGACTTTTTGTCCCTATTTTAAGAAATCCTTTTTCTTGAAATTTTGATTATGTGAATGAGAATCATCTTTTGGGATAACTTTAAAAATCATGGTTTTTCTATTAAAAAAAACAAAAGCAAAATCTTTTGCTTGGCAGATAGTATGTTTTTGTTTGAGCAGAAGATAATGGCTTATTGAAAATTTTGAAGTCTTGTGTTTTTGGCATTGTAATATTACTTCTTGCCTGGACACAGCCTAATCCATTTCATTATGTTAAACAAAGATGTGGGAAGCAATAGAATATAATTTCTGAAAAAGGCCTCAGCATCATTCTCTCTGTGCTATCAAGTTTCAAATTTTACTGTATTCCAATTTATTGAAATCGTAGTGGTAATGATACCTAGACAGCTAGTTTCATTTTACTTCACTAATTGATTGGCTCAATCGTTAATGTGTTGGGAGATCCTGGGTTCGATTCCCTCCAGCAACAATTTGGGTTTTTTCCTTAAGCAAGAAAATTTGCTGTAATTGCTTCCTCGACTCAGATGCTAAATGAGTACTTCATAATATGCTGGTATTGTTGTGCCAAATGTGTTACATTTTACTACTGTACACTCCCCAAGGGTACACCCATTAGGGGATATAGTATTGTAAAGCACTTATTATAGACTGTCCGTAAAATGGTGTTAAGCGCTATACAAGCTGTATTGGTTTGACTGACTTCATCAGTGAGTCAGTGAATGGACAGAAATGTAACATGAAATAGAAATATATGTGTGTATGAGTTGTTTGCATAATATGGCCTTACATTGCATATGGAAAAGTTGTTAGTTGCTCCTATAAATCATTACATCTTAGCATTCATTTAGTTTTGTGATGTTACAAACATTGATTCAGTTGGGGTAGAACTACCAATATCTGTTGAGGTTGTGAAGTGTATGTGTAAGGGATACTGATATTCTGATTTTCATCCACACGTGCCAAGCTTAACTTCCTAGATGAAATAATGAACTCTCTTCCTCTGTAACTATAAGTGACCACAGTTGTTGGCTGTTTTTTTTTGGAAGATTTATACAATAATGTGCTACATGACCTTTATGAATATGACTGAAATAGACATACTAAATCAACTACTATTTTTACTCCAATCATTACTCATAGAATAGTATGTATTTCAACAATAACTAAGCGAAATGTATCGTCAGTAAAACATCAATACTGGAAAAAGATACATGTAAATAGTTAGATTTTTTGTACTACAGGTGCTGATGAAATTTCATGCATCGTCAGAGAGGAGTTAATACCTGTAGTTTTAAATTGATAAGGATGGACAAAAATGAAATTAGCACTATTGTCACTCATATTGTTGATGTTGCCGAAAATAAATTGTCAATCTTTGTTGAAATTGAGAAAACAAAGAAACTCACAAATCCAACAGAAGAGCTTTTAGTATGATTGTAAAATGCATTCCTTTCGAATGCGATACTAAAAATGTATGTATATCTTACTTCTAATGGAGCTAAGGCCAAATTTGAAACTTTGCCAGTACTTTAACATGAAACATAGGTTTACGGTTATTGTCTTCCTTTTAATCAAGTATGAAAGAAGAAAACCCATTTTATTGTTAAATTCAATCCTTTGGAGTCCCCTGAAATTGTTTGCTGCCGACATAAACTAGGGTATTTTGTCTCTAAACTAAAGGACATTAATTATTTCGTTTGCTCACACACAAGTAAACGCACACATACAAATATGCACCATCGCAAACCATACTTAAATGCTAAACACAAACATCCAGCGAATTGTTGTGAGTATGACTCAATGAAGTCTGGAGACTAAACATACACCCTTTATTTTCAATGCGACACAGACTTCTAGGTCTCACTTTCGGTAGCCTAAAAGTATGAGGGGAAAAATCCGTAACCATACCCAATGTTGTATTTTCATTCTTTACACATCGATTGAAGACAACACATTTGGAATATTTCTTTGTTGGTAAAAACAATACATTTCATCTTTTTGAGTTTTTCTATTATTATATTTACGTTGCCGACTTGGTTAGGCTCTTGGACATCGCAGTGATTATTCAAATTTACCCTGTCCTAAAATCTGAGTGAAGCCAGGCATCACAGCTAGTATACATAAAGGTGTGATGCTTGGTTGAATGGCTGAATTCAGTGTGTACAAAGGTTCCTCATAATCAGACCTGAGAATACTCATTGAGTGAGTCATTTTGAAGCAAGCCATATTATTATGATCACAAGCTGACACGATCTGTTAACTGGTTTCAAATTATATGATCAACAAAGGCTTCGTCAGGGTGACAGTTCATTCAGTCTTGACTCAGTTTTGAGTCTTGATTTGTTAATTGGTCATCAAACCTTCGTGAATGCCAGGATACTTCAGTGTGTAACTGGAAACATGTTTTAATCAAAATCCATCGTTTAATCAATAAGAAAGTTAACATCATTTATTCTGTTTTGACCAAAGCAAATTCATGCAAAGTAGCCCAAGCAATGTGAATAAAAGTCCTAAAAGTCTTGAGCTGTACTTGGCTTGTAATAAGTTTGTTATCGTGTGGCCTGCTTAAGATTAAGAATTTAAATATTGTCATTTTAGGTAAGTTATGTTTTTCTTTCTTTTCTTTAAAAAAAATAAATAAATAAAAATTTTGACCCGGGCCTGTACCTATCTTACTAATCCTACCTAGTCAGTGTATGACCTGGCAGGGAAAAGCAGTTTTTCCACAGCATTTCTTTGAACTTCTTAGACCATATATGAATATCATTTTATGCTTTCCATATTGTCATGATGTAATAATAGTAGTAATATTTGTTTATCTGAGGTCATATGTGGCAGAAAATTTTTTTTTTATTACTGATAATTTCTTTTCCAGGGTTATGAATCAAAAGTAACAATTCATGGTAAAATAATGAAAGATATTATCTAGATCTATTTTCTTGCACTGCAATAATGTCATTGTAGAATTCCTTTCCATTTGATTAATTACATGACATTTCTGATTCCACACAAGGCCCTGGAATCTTTAATTTCAAATTAAAACAAAAAAACCCCACAAAACAGAAGGATGATTCTGGAATATTTTCCAGTTTGTTGTACATTTTGTGCGTAAATGAAATATTTTGGGTTGAGGAGAAAAAGACAAAAAGGTTTGGTTTGAATTTTGAGTTGCTATAGGGATAAATCTTAGTTGTGGATATTTCTTGAAAAATAGTAGATGTGCTCTATTTAAGAGTTGAGCTATTACACCCATCCATGGAATTGAAGGGTCAATTTCAATCAAATAAATTTTATCTTTAATAATTTTATATTTGTTGTTTTGAATATTGAAGATTTTGAGTAAATTTAATTGAATGATATAGGATGTGTTTTCAATAGAAAAAATATTATCACGGAACTGTGGACAGACTGATTCATTTTTACAGCAGTAGACCCAATCTTGATTCATTGTTTTACATTAATATGAGAGATAGCTGTAAATGTAAGGAAAGGAAGATACATGGTATAGATGTACTGTAAGTTACTCTTTTCTTTTCATCTATACCCTCAAGTACCAATACTGTAAGTTGGCATAGGACTTAGGAGAGAAACTCAAGTTTTTTGGTGAGAATTTTTCAATACTGGTGTCCCATCCTCCTGTTGAGTAATATATATTGTATTTCATTATACAGTGGATGGTGAGTATTATGCTGAAGTTTGTATATACATATGTTGTTGCAAGTGATTGAACTTTTGTTTTCTTTATCTGAATCGCATCATGTAATTACATGTACTTTTTGAAATTCTATGTTTTAGCAGTCACCGGCACCTAATCAATTGATTTTGTGGAAATTTTCTCTAGTCCTGCTAAATAGTTCAAATAAAATTAAATATCGATTAGTATTACCTTTCAAGTTAGAGCATGAGAAAATAGAGTTTAAGTCAGAGCATGAACAATTAGATTTTATATTTTAAGTCAGAGCAGGAGAATATGTGAATTGAAATTAAAGATTTGGTTCTGAAAGTTATTTAGGGTTTTTGAATGAAGAAAAAAAAAACTTAATGTAAATATGTTCTCATGTGCACTGGATACCGATTTTCTGTTTTTTAGTTTTTGTGTTTTGTTTTGTTTTGTTTGGGTGGCCGGTTGGTAGAGCGACTGACTGCCATGAGAGGTGGCCCGAGTTCGAACCCCAGCCGGGCAGTGGTTTTTTTTCGGGGCCCCCTGTTCACCCAGCAGTATAAATGGTAGCTAGGTCTTTCTAGACTTGGCGGAAGTAAAGTCGGCGTGGAAAGCAATGGCAAACTACCACATTATGCCGTATGCCTAGTATAATTAGGGATCTACCCCTAATTCCCCTATACCCAGTCATGGGTTCGGGACTAACTTTACTTTACTTTTAGGTTATCTCAGCGACGGTGCTATTTTGACATGTTTATGTGCTGCCATACATGAGCCATAAAGTAGAGCATAACTTGAATGACTCACGCAGCCGCAGTAAACCGACACCTGTCCGACCAGTGTTTGAACTCTTCTCATAATGCTGAGAGCCAGGCGTGAGTAAATTGCTAAAATGAAAATCTAAGGCATGACTCAGCAGGGGATCGAACCCTCCACCTTCCGGTTCCCAAGTGGACGCTCAACCATTAAGCCATCGAGTGGTTCTATTGGATTACAGAGTGCGCTTGACTTATTTTTGATTCTTTGATTGATTGATTGATTGATTGATTGTTTGTTTAATTGATTGGTTGGTTGATTGCTTTGTCGATTGGTTGGTTGGTGATTCATTGATTGTATGGTTTATCGATTCGTTGATTAGTTGGCTGTTGGGTGACTGTTGGTTGATTGTTGGTTGAAATATTGATTCATCATTCAGTAATTCGTTGGTTGATTAATTGGTTAGTTGGCGTTTGGTTGATTAATTGGTTCATTCATTCATTGTTCTCTTGATTGATTGATTGGTTGATTGATTGGTTGATTTTTTGGTTCGTTGGTTGCTTCGTTGATTGATTGGTGGGTTTGTTGTTCAGTTGATTGATTGGTCAGTTGATTGATTGGTTGATGGTAGTTGGAGTATTGCTTGGTTGCTTGATTGATCCATATATTCATTCATTCAAAATCATTGTTTGGTTAATTGGTTGTTCGGTTTGATTGAATTCTTGATTGGTTGGTTTGAAAGATTGATTGATTGATTGATTGTAGATTATGCCCAGTGCATCCCGTTAGGATGATCTCAGGGTTGGTTTGAAAGAAACTTAATACATCCTTGGAGATGATCTCAGAGCTGTCAGAGAAGACGGAGAAGGGTAGATTAATGACAATGAAAATGAAGGATTAACTTTAAAGTATTTTAAAGCGCGAGAAAGGATGCTTCCTTCGTCGTAGGTAGCTTGCTGCGGACCTTTTCTGTTGTATCCCTTACTGGAAAAGTCTCTTTGACCCAAGTCGTGTTCATAGAATATAAAAAATGACTAAAGCATCAGAGCTTATCTACTAACTCATTGACACATATCTGAACCGGCAGGTTTGATGTACACCCCATTTGAAAGCGGTAATACCAGACTACACTAGACTAAAGGCGCCGTGGACCTAAATCCTTCAGATTTTTTCCTGATTTCAGAATTCTTCACATGCGTAAAGTAAATATGTTCCTAAATTTTTCATATTTGTTAGTATAATTTGTTCATAGTTCTCTATTATATCGTTGCCAGGCGATCATTTCAGAATTTCTTTTTTTTTCATATTGCATTTTACACTCCTGATGCGTGTATCTCGGTAACAATTGAAGAGAGCGATATTAAAATTGTGAATGGTCTCTTTCAGGAGGATATTATCATGCCCGGGAGTCAAGTATCTGATACTTTACAACCTCAAAAACAAGACACAAAATACGAGGTCTTTGTTACCAGAAAGCATACTGTTGTGGAATGTATTGGAAAGGCATAATATTTCGCTGCAATCCATTCATGTGTCTTCAGATATTGGTGTTCGATTTGGCCAATCTGGATTTTTGATCTGCCGTTCAATACGCCTTCTGTCGTGTAACGGTTTGTATATCACCACGTTTTTTCTAGGAAATTTGCCGTAAGAAATCAATCATTTTGTAATCGTAGTTATAAGGATACTATCAGTGGCCTGATCAGCGATTGATTATTCTGTCCATTATCAATATTTCGAGAGGTATAAGTTTAATGTTACTCGATAAAAAAAGGAAACTTACGACTTTATGAGATGCAAAGAACAAAATGAAAACAGTGCATTCAAACTGGACATATTCATCATCATCAGCTGGTGCCATATCTGTTGCAGACATCAGCGATCATGGATTTCTATTCCCTCCTGTCGTCTGCTACTCTTATTTAGTTGATAGTGTTTATCTCTCTGCTCGAGCAGTATTGTTGATGCTCTGAATATAGGTCAACTTCTATCTTGCTTGTTGTCTCTTTGGCCTTCTATATTGCCAGTCACCCAGGGTTTTTTTAATTTCATCCTCTCTGATTATGGGACCCAGGAACTCTGGTTGACACTTTCGAATGCTTTCATGAGGCATGAAATCCAACCTTTCTCAGTACTTATTATAATTGTCATCATTGCAATTATATATTGTTATTATATCATTCAAATGTGACAAGTGTCGACGCGCTTAGCATTACATTTCCCCAATCCTGTTACGCGTAATAGATCTGTTATGGACGGACCACAAACGCGGATAAATAAGTGATCCATGGATCTAGCTCACGTCAACATCTCAATATTTTAAAGTTGATTTAAAAATGTTTTCAATGGCAATTCTTATCAGGTGTTTTTAAATTAATATTCTAAAGTCGAACTTGAATGTCCTTTCTTAAATTTCAATGAACGTATTTTCAAGTTTGAATGACCTTGCAGCGAATCTGCATGAGACATTGCCTCAAACTTTCCAATGCTAGACAAATATTAATATCCTTTGCAGTATTTGAACGATCAAGTCGTGGTTGAATAAGCAGTGTCACATTTGAATGCGTCGTCGTTCATATATTTGACCGTTTGTTTGGTGTTTTAGATGTCTTTCAGTCTCTATTAAGTCATCAAAGTGCCCATTATATGTGACTCGCCATCTACTTTTTATGCAGTTGATTAGTTTGGGTGTATTTCTAACATGAAAGGCATAGCATTGCGTATTTGCCACTCTGTCTTGTTCTACATTAATTTCAGCTCCAGGTCCAATACGTTTTATTCACACGGCCACTGATTTGCAATGTAGAGGTTTTTGTTTGCTTGTTTATTTTTCTTTGTTTGACGTTGTTGTTGTTTTTGTTTGTTTTTCGTTCGTTTGGCTTCATAGTGTGGTTTTTTGTTTGTTGTCGTTGTTTGTTTTTTTGTGGGTTTTTTGTTTGTTTGGTTTTGTTGTTTTGTTGTTTGTTTGTTTGTTGTTGTTGTTTTGTTTTATTTTGTTTTTTTTGGGGGGAGGGGGAGTTTTGTGAGGTAGGGGCCGGTGATTTTTAGGGGT